>BLKR01007125.1:0-43590 GCA_011170035.1 Teleogryllus occipitalis | reverse complement strand
ATTGGTTGAAGGTAGTGTTAAGGTTTTCAAATACAGAAATATTAAATTTTGTGTTTTAAAAGATCACATGAGTAGAATCACACATGACAATATTTACACAAGTATAGAAATTTCTAAATAAACGTATATAAACTTTAAGTTAATATTTTCAATTCAATTTATCATTCCCTTCTAAAACTGTTAATTTGATGATTTCATTGTATAATATTCAAATCAGAGCTTTATGTGCTAAATCTACGCATTGTTAATACATATTTTAAACAACATTAATATATTTAATATACATTTAAAAGGTTTTTAGATTGGCGAACGTTTCAATGAAATTTCATGAATTCCTAAATGCTTGAAAATAAATACTTGTAAAATTAAATAATTGTAGCGTGTAAAAATATAACAAACTCACGTATTTGGTAAAACGAGTTGATATTACTAAAAGAAAGCAAAACAGATGTTATAACAATTCAAAGAGTTTTAAGCAAGCTGAGTTTACAGTTTAGTAAATATCACTGCTAGTGCATTCCCAGTAAAATACATAGAACGAACTTGGTGGTCGTAATTGATAAGGACCTTCCACACACAGACTACATTTCAGTATCCTCAAGAGTTCGAAGGTGGTTTGTTGGCCGCCATTCTACGAATCATCATAAAACCTGAATTTTGCAATTAATCATCTGTACTTCGTAGAACGTAGCGGTTTATTAAACGGGAAACGGGCCATTTGTGAGGTATCTAATGTGCACTCTTTGAAAACGTTTAACCATTATAAACTATCCCTAAGAAAAATATCAAATAAACAATGTTAAAGTTCACCAGCTTAACATTGCCTTTACTATTTGAATGTTTTCAATATCCCCAAAACCAACAGAAAACACATGTTTTTACAGGTTATTATAAAACCAATTCAATAAATATAAGCATTTATTCACGCTATTATTTTTAAAACACTCAAATATCTACGATGTTTTTTGATTCATGTCTTCATCGAAGATCTGAGATTAAAAAACTGATAAGCAGAGAAAATTAAAGTAATTTTGAGTGATTGATGAAGTTGAATGATCAAACGAAAAACAATGTTTCTTGCTTCATATAATGCTATCGTGTTTAACAGACATGTAATTACATGTGATACCTATATTTAAACATCCAAACTAATGAAATTTTAAAAATTAAAATCATCAATAAAACGTTGATCCATCAGTAGGGATTATATTATTAAATACCTTTTTGAGATTCATGTGCTCCTGTGTGAATAACGTAGTAAACGTGATTCGTATGATCCAGTTTCTCAGAATAATACAAAACCTGCTAGACACATACACTAAACATAATAGTTGTCAAATAGTTATTTACGACATGAGTATCATAAGATATCTTATTACAATACGAAATTGGAGAATTATCAAACAAGACTTTAGCCGAAATTGTTAACCAATTGAATATTGTAATATAATGTTACCATTTGAATATCATAGAAAGTAAGACGCAATTTGTCAAAATTCATGCGAACTATAATTTTTCTTTAAATTTTACTCCTTATCCTGCGAAAGATGTGTGACAGTACTTATGTTAACAGTTATACTGCCATGGGTTTAATTAATTAGTTTTCAGTACGCAAATTATTGTTTTTGGTTTTAAAGAAGCATGGATATACAGAGTATCGGGGAAGGAAACGTCGAAAGTTTGAAAAAAGCTGTTTAAACAATTTTAATCATACTTTGTCTAATAAACTACATAGATATGTTGAATTGCTGAGCTGCAATAAACACACAAATGTTGGTTTGAAAATATGATTTCTACGCAAAACTTTGCATTCTAGAATTATGAAAACAGACCAGAAACATGTAACATGTTTATTATTTACAATATAAATTAATATATTAGTTAAGAAAAAAATTAACCGAGAAATAAAAAAGCAGTCGAACTTGGGTGCTTTTTTATTTCTAGGTTAATTTTTCTTTCTGATCAAATGTATTCATTTATTTTGTTAATCATTAACAATTTAGATATTAATGAAGTGTTTATATGCTTTTACAACGCAAATAGTTGCCTAGAAAACATATCCAAACCAACTTTTGAATGTTTATTGCGGCTTAGCCATTTGGAATATCCGTGTAGTTTATTAGAAAAAATAAGCTTAAAATTTGTCTTAACAGCTATTTTTCGAAGATTCGACATTTCTTCCCCGAATATCCTGTATATAAAAGACTTGATTTCTGTTGCTACGCGACGGAACGTCGTTCCGGTTCTTTGGAAATAATTATGAAATTATATTAAATATAAATAGCTATTGCTATTATATTAATAATTAATTCGAGGCGCGTTTCGGGGCCTAAGATTTTTAAAATAAAGGATATATGTATCATAATAACTCTTATGACGACACTGTTCTCAGTTACGTCAAGTTTTAATTTAGAGAATCAAAGTGAATGGTCTAAGTTTACTCACCTAAATAAAGTTTATCTTACTATACATACTATTTAGAAAGTGTTTTATGTGCAAAACAAGTGTTGCCTCAACAGCATATATTTTCACGTATTATTCGTAATTGCTATGCAATATTCAATACGGACTATGTGAACCTGCAAAAAAGAAACAAAAAAAGACATACTGCAGCAGAAAATATTTTCTACTCGTCGGGATTCGAACTCGGGTCTTTAAAGTTAACTCACCTGACACGGTTCCCCCTCACCACCAGGTACACGACAAGACTACCTCCTTTCCGATGCGAAAAGAAAGTGAAGCATTTGCAGTTTTAAAAAGAAACAGGGTGTTCAATTTATCTTAATACAAGATCTATTTTTTAAAAGAGATTTCATTAAACAAAAATCTCTAGCGTTCATATTGTTTTTCGACAATGTTATAAAGATCAGTCGGGGCTAATATTATACAGTAGAAAATTGGGGTTAATGTATTACACGTTAAGAGTTGTTATTTATTTATGTCCAAAATTAAAGAGAAAATGACAAATGATAGGAAATATATTCTATTATAATGACCATATAGCAAACACTCAGAATGTAACAATATTTGTGAGGAAAAAAAATCAAAACTAAAATGCCTAATTTTTCCAGTCAAAAACTTTACCACCGTGATATAAATATTTTGATGTTACTTCGTTATTTTTTATGACACGATATTTTTGAAAATAGGTTATCATTAAGAAATAATTAATATTCTTTTCTGCGTTAAAATAATGCAATAATATTAATCGTGTCATGATATATACAGCCTCAAATTTGTGGGGCTAATATGATACAACTTAAGAGGCTAATGTAATACGGGTGTCGGGGCTATTTTGATACACTTAAAATTAACACGCAGACAACTGGAAGGTATTTTTTTATGTTTAATATTACATCAAAGGCGCTAAAATTCCGATTTGATGTTGATAAACTATCCAAGTGTTTATCTGAGAAAGAAAGACCAGGCGACAATTCATATAGATTTCCTCGTTCTCCTCCCTAGCCAGTACATGGTGATTCACTTATGATTATCAATTGGCGGAAGCTTCTGCTGTTTCAGTGCAGTTACTGATTTTTCACTGGAATCACAAGGAACCAGGCCTACAATAGGAGCTAACACCATCCCTTCAACTCCAGATATCAACTGTTCGCATCCAGTACTTTTGAGATAATACTGCTGGAAAAAAATTTAAAAAAACAGTAGCCCTCCAAAGAATAAGGAAGCGGTTAGGCCCAATAGCAGCAATCATTACTAGTGAGGAGTGGATCATTACTAGGAAAGAGTGGAGTGTTTAATTTACATTAATTTAATATCTATTTTAAAAAGAGATTTCATGAAACAAAAATCTCTAGCGTTAATATTTGTTTTCGACAATGTTAATAGGTATTTGTTTGCAATTTTCGAAAATTGAGATCGTTCGCCCAAAATTGAACGTACGCCACTTTTAAACATCTTGTGCTTCGAGGAATAGATTTACAGAAAAATTGGAGCTCTTTTTGAGGAAATTATGTAAATATGATGGGGTTTGGTGTAAAGTACCTTCAAAATTAAAAGATTAGTTTCAAATTCGAAGATTCGTAATATTAGCCAGATCGTTCAAAGAATATCCATTTTGGTGAAAATCGTGTTTACTTTAGGCTCTAGAATTACTCACACGAAGACGGATTCACAAAGACGTTTTTTGGAAATTCACTTTTTCGGGTTCAAAAACAAGCGTTTTGATAGCCTTGTGTAGAGAAAATAAAAGAACAATACCAACAATCCACTTTTTTCGAACTAGCTACTTACAAAACGTGTTTTCTGTGAAAATTTCGACACTTCCTCCTACAGCATTACGTAACTCTCTTTACACGTGGAGGTAAAAATACTCCAGCGTTACTGGGATTTGAACTCGGATCCCTGTAGTCCGTAGGTCTGGCTCGACCGCACTGTGCTATCACAGATATTTCTCAACACGCTATCCAAGCACACTTATTACGAAAAGAATAGTTACGTGATATTCATTGCACTTAGATTTTTTATTAGAGGGATGTTCTACATGTTTAAAAGGTATCAAATTCGCAATAAGAGTTCAAACGATTACAACCCACGCAACTACATAGCTCATTTTACTTAGAAATATTTTCAACCAGAAGCTGTGGTCTTTAGAACCCTCTGTGGAAGTCGTTCCCGGTCTTATCTTTCGGCGACTATGGCCAAGGTTGAATTACGTCACAGATGAAAGTTGCGATAACGCTAGAGCTCAACACGGGCGCTCATGCAGACGTTCTGAAGCCAGAATCGCAATAGGGGCATATTTATACGTGATTCTTAAAGACATTAACACACTAAAATAAGTAGTGGCGCCTCAAAACACATGCTTTATGTGATATTTATAATGGATACGAATGATTATAACTATACAATTAACCGCAAAATTGTTTCTACCCGCAAAAATTATTCGCCGTGGATGAGATTCGATCTTACGTGCCTAAGCTTCTCCAACAGTGCGCTTACCTGCTATACCACAGAAACTCTTATAACTTTTGTCTCTCACAAAGATGATTTTAAAGTGTCATGTATCACAGATTTGACTAAAAAAGAACGTGCGGCGTTTAGATGCTTGTGTTAACTACAGACGGACAGACAGACGCCAACATGAGATCTACACCATTCTCTTAAACGTTCTTGAGATTATGGAAAAAAATTAATCAAAACCGATGACGCCGCTTTTGAGAAAATTTTGAAAATATCTCTGGGACTTTATGTAAAGTACCTCCCAAAATTAAAATATCGGTTTCGAATTAATGGGACCGTGATATCAACAAGATCGATTGGGTATTATCAATTTTGGACAAGATCGGTTGAACAATTTAACCCCTAGCGTTGTTCGCAGACGGATGACTGATAGACAAACGTTTTGCCGTCATTCAATTTTTCGGTAACAACGATCCACAAAACATGAATTCTGGCTACACAACGCGTTAAAGGATTTCCCCCTTAATTTAGCAAATAAATTTATTCACTTTTTCGTTACCAGGATGGGACGGTTTTTAAGCCGAAAATTCGCCGTATTCTGGTGCACGATTACAATACCTTTTCTTCTTACGACAGTAAGTGCGAGAAAGTAAAAATCAATAAAAACATTTAATCCTTTTTTCCACCCCCATTTCCGTCTTCCTAAAGGCCTAATAAAATAGCCTGTCCAACATAAAATGAATTAACCCTTATGTTATTTTTCCTAGTTTACCAATCCCCGTCTCAGTACAGGGGAGTGGAGGCAAAACTAGGAGAAGAAAAATCCCACACCACTAACACCTGGCTGTAGAGTCCCAACTGGGACAGGCAGCTGAAGAGAGCATCAACCTCAGAAGCGTCGGCAATGAGCGCAACAATGGATGCTGTGGGCAGCAACAATTGACGCTGCCAAAATTGGACACATATTTGCTTATCAATTCCTGTTAAAATTGTTTTGTTTTTCAGTTAGCATTGCTGTGATTAAATGTTCTTATAAGTCTTGTTTATGAACCACTAATTCGTGTTTCGAATACATAAAATTATTTTTGCCCGATCTCAAGATATTCTAAAATAATTCTTAAATATTATATTTTCTTTTAAATGATGACCTTACAAGTACAACCAAACAAATCATAATTAGTCTCTTCATAAATAATTAAGAAATTAAACAGTTATAGATGCCCCGGAAAGCAGTAAGCCCGCTAAAACATTTCATTTTCGCTGCGAACTCTATTTCAAAATCTATTTTAATTTACTACTTTAGTTATTGAAAAAGGTAAAATAATTTGGAAAGTAAATGAATGAATACTATTATAAATACGTATTACCTAATGCATATCTGCGTATATATATATATATATATATATATATATATATATATATATATATATATATATATATATATATATATATATACACACACTTCTCGACTTTAAACTTGATTACAACATTTTATTGAACGTAGAGATATTCTAACATTAACGTTAAGTAAATAAAGGCCGGTATTACACTGTAAAAGATCTTTGTCAAAGATATTTTATAAAAGGAATATGACAGTTTTATAGCCAATATTTTATAAAAGATTTCGTTTATAAAATTTCTTGGATAAAATGTAGTCTCCGGCTTCCAAGTTTTATCATATTTGGTAACATGGCGTCCGATATAGGGGTATTGCTTCAACCAAAGTCATAATTGCTGAGTGCGAGTAATTAGAATGTTTATATAATACTGTCCATCCGAACTACAAAAGTAAAACCAAACGAATTAACGTTTGTTGGACACATTTTCCCGGGAAGTGGAAAATATGGTGTTTGGAAAATGCCCAGTTCAGGAAGATAATTTTTTTAAACTTCCCTACCAGAGGACTGAATTTCGAAAGAAGGAAGAACGACAAAGAAAATTGAATGTTTCCTCATCCATACTCAAACATTTCTTCATTTCGAAGGTCTTTAATCAATGCTTCACAATGTGCGACCCATAACATCACCATGGCGTTGTTCTAAAGCCTCACCCTCAAACGTTTTCTTATTTACCTTTTGCTACATTAGCATTAAACATAGATTAGTTATAATAAAACATAAAGTAGCAAAACACAACTATTTGTGCGTAATTGATTGTAAATGGCGAGCAAACCTACATAAAATTTGGACGAAATGTAATACGCTCATCAAATTTCTTTGTCAAAGTTTTCTCATCAAAGTTCAAAGACTGCCACAAAGTTCTTTATCAAAGATATGTCATAAACTTTTATAGTGTAATACCGGCCAAAGCCGCCGTATGTTATATCTTTCCCATTCATGTCGCCAACAATGAACTTCTCGGAAACACATCTCAAATATCCATAGTTGAATATTATAACAACAAAATATCAAATTTTTGTAATAAATGTTCCTTCAAAATTCCGGTATTTTCTGTTTTTCTTTCATGTTATATTTAAATACTATTATTAAGAGAGAAAACCTCATTGAGATAATTTCAATTAAATCAATGCAACTGGAAGAGCAAACGCTCGTGCGATTTGAAGAATAAACGCTAGTTTCTTTCTGAACTCAGAATTCGTCTTGTATATGAGTTAGGGCACGAGGATACCAAAATTTAAGAAAACGTTCACAGAATACATTTCTCCCTACAGTATATTATACACAATTTTTAACTGTTTTTGACATTAAATGAAAAATACAGCGTCGTAATAGCGCCTTGTCCGTCCCGACAATCATCAGAATTCAAAAGAAATTCAGAATGACAGCTCGTCAAACGAAGCGGGGGAAATTCAAATTTGCTATTTCAAAAATTGTAAAATTATCTAAAGTACTTATATTTTTAAACAATTGTACGTGATCTTTATTAAAGGACTGATTATTTGAAATGAATATTTGAAGATCTGTTTTTGATGAACACATTTCATTAAGGAAACAAACTATCTTCAATACTCAAGTTGTAGGAAAACGGCGAAAAAAAATTGTTTTCTTGCATTTTTGGAAAAATTCAGTATATGAACGAAAATCATCTCCGCCATCGTCTTATAGCGTCCATTACGCTATCCGGCAATAAAATTTAACCAGAAAAGTTCATGCCATTTTTTAATTTTTGAAAATGTTTCAGGGGCTTCTTGTAGAGTACCATCCAAAAATAAAATATTGATTTGAAATTCAGGAGGGCTCGACATCAGCCAGATCGCTTGCGGAATATCAACTTTGGAGAAAATTGCCTGAACAGTTTAGCCGCTAGCATTGTTCACAGAAGAAAATACGTTTTACAATTAATCGTTTTTTTTTTTGTATTTACTACCCACCAAACCTGGCTTCTGGCTACACCACATGCTAAAGGGATTTTATTCTATATTTATCAACTGAATTTATCCACTTTTTTTGACACCAGGGCCCGGAAAATACAGTTTTTTGTGTCAAAAATTAGCCGATTTCCTCCGTAGAATTACGTAACTTTTTACTTTCTCGTATACGCACATACATACGGAATAATATACGTAGTATAGAGAAAGTTATGTAATGCTCCGCGAAAAAAACGGCGAATTTTCGGCAGAAAAATGTATTGCCGGGCCCTGAAAACAAAGGAGTGGATAAATCCAGTTACTAAATTAAGAGAAAAAATCTCTAACACGTGATGTAACCATAATTCCTGTTTTGTGGGTCTTTGATGCCGAAACACCAATTGAAAGCAAAACGTCAGTCTGTTTAAATTTCTTCTAAGAATAGAGTAAAATACACTTATAAAGGCGACATACGTCCTATGTCCACTGTAAACTCTGAATTTTCGAAAATTGGAAAAGTTTGAATTTTTTCGGCATTTTCCTACAACTCTAAAATTGAACACAGATTTTTTTTTTCAAATGAAATTTGTTGTCCATAAATAATTCTTTCAATAAGGTCATATAATTTTTTTTGAAAATTACAGACAGACAGACGAACAGACACATCAACAGACATACGAACATACAGGCTTTTCGTCGTCGTTCGATTTTTCTGTATCAACGACCCACAAAACATTGGTTTCGGGCAACACGAGTTAAAGGATTTTTTTCTACATTTCACAACATTAGTTAACCCTTTTTACGTTACCAGGACCCGGCATTAACAATTTCCCCACAGATTCTCAACAATAATATTCGAATGTTGTTGAAATAATGCCTTTATTATGATTTTCCTATACATTTGTTAAGAATACCAAGTAAAGAACAGACGATTCCTTTCTTATTGTAATTCATTTCATATTGTTAATAAATCTCTTTTTAATATTTACTGATTATTTCACCTTTGGAATTGATTGAAAATTTTCGTTGAATAGAAACAATGAAAAACAATTTTTTCTTCCTTTCTGGTAATTATGTGGTAAGAAGAAAAAGTATTGTAATCATGCGCCGGGAGACGGGGATTTTTCGACAAAAACCTCTAAATTCCGATCACTGGTCACGACAAAAGTAGATAAATTTTATTCTTGTATATAGTGCATTACGTCAATACGTTTGTAGACACAATCCATGTTTTGTGGGTCCTTGTTACTAAAAAATCTATTTACGAAAAAACGTCTGTTTGTCCGTCTGTAGTTAACACAAGCATCTAAACGCCGCACGTTTTTTTAGTCAAATCTGTGATACATGACATTAAAACCATCTCTATGAGAGACAAAAGTTATAAGAGTTTCTGTGGTATAGCAGGTAAGCGCACTGTTGGAGAAGCTTAGGCACGTAAGATCACATCTCATCCACGGCGAATAATTTTTGCGGGTAGAAACAATTTTGCGGTTAGTTGTATAGTTATAATCATTCGTGTCCATTATAAATATCACATAAAGCATGTGTTTTGAGGCGCCACTACTTATTTTAGTGTGTTAATGTCTTTAAGAATCACGTATAAATATGCCCCTATTGCGATTCTGGCTTCAGCACGTCTGCATGCCCGCCCGTGTTGAGCTCTAGCGTTATCGCAACTTTCGTCTGTGACGTAATTCAACCTTGGCCATAGTCGCCGAAAGATAAGACCGGGAACGACTTCCACAGAGGGTTCTAAAGACCACGGCTTCTGGTTGAAAATATTTCTAAGTAAAATGAGCTATGTAGTTGCGTGGGTTGTAATCGTTTGAATTCTTATTGCGAATTTGATACCTTTGACACATGTAGAACATTCCTCTAATAAAAAATCTAAGTGCAATGAATATCACGTAACTATTCTTTTCGTAATAAGTGTGCTTGGATAGCGTGTTGAGAAATATCTGTGATAGCACAGTGCGGTCGAGCCAGACCTACGGACCACAGGGATCCGAGTTCAAATCCCAGTAACGCTGGAATATTTTTACCTGCACGTGTAAAGAGAGTTACGTAATGCTGTAGGAGGAAGTGTCGAAATTTTCACAGAAAACACGTTTTGTAAGTAGCTAGTTCGAAAAAAGTGGATTGTTGGTATTGTTCTTTTATTTTCTATACACAAGGCTGTCAAAACGCTTGTTTTTTGAACCCGAAAAAGTGATTTTCCAAAAAACCTCTTTGTGAATCCGTCTTCGTGTGAGTAATTCTAGAGCCTAAAGTAAACACGATTTTCACCAAAATGGATATTCCTTGAACGATCTGGCTAATATTACGAATCTTCGAATTTGAAACGAATCTTTTAATTTTGAAGGTACTTTACACCAAACCCCATCATATTTACATAATTTCCTCAAAAAGAGCTCCAATTTTTCTGTAAATCTATTCCTCGAAGCACAAGATGTTTAAAAGTGGCGTACGTTCAATTTTGGGCGAACGATCTCAATTTTCGAAAATTGCAAACAAATACCTATTAACATTGTCGAAAACAAATATTAACGCTAGAGATGTTTGTTTCATGAAATCTCTTTTTAAAAAGAGATATTAAATTAATGTAAATTAAACACTCCACTCTTTCCTAGTAATGATCCACTCTTCACTAGTAATGATTGCTGCTATTGGGTCTAACCGCTTCCTTATTCTTTGGAGGGCTACTGTTTTTTTAATTTTTTTCCAACAGTATTATCTCAAAAGTACTGGATGAGAACAGTTGATATCTGGAGTTGAATTGATGGTGTTAGCTCCTATTGTAGGCCTGGTTCCTTGTGATTCCAGTGAAAAATCAGTAACTGCACTGAAACAGCAGAAGCTTCCGCCAATTGATAATCATAAGTGAATCACCATGTACTGGGTAGGGAGGAGAACGAGGAAATCTATATGAATTGTCGCCTGCTCTTTCTTTCTCAGATAAACACTTGGATAGTTTATCAACATCAAATCGGAATTTTAGCGCCTTTGATGTAATATTAAACATAAAAAAATACCTTCCAGTTGTCTGCGTGTTAATTTTTAGTGTATCAAAATAGCCCCGACACCCGTATTACATTAGCCTCTTAAGTTGTATCATATTAGCCCCACAAATTTGAGGCTGTATATATCATGACACGATTAATATTATTGCATTATTTTAACGCAGAAAAGAATATTAATTCTTTCTTAATGATAACCTATTTTCAAAAATATCGTGTCATAAAAAATAACGAAGTAACATCAAAAGATTTATATCACGGTGGTAAAGTTTTTGACTGGAAAAATTAGGCATTTTAGTTTTGATTTTTTTCCTCCCAAATATTGTTACATTCTGAGTGTTTGCTATATGGTCATTATAATAGAATATATTTCCTATCATTTGTCATTTTCTTGTTAATTTTGGACATAAATAAATAACAACTCTTAAAGTGTAATACATTAACCCCAATTTTCTACTGTATAATATTAGCCCCGACTGATCTTTATAACATTGTCGAAAAACAATATGAACGCTAGAGATTTTTGTTTAATGAAATCTCTTTTAAAAAATAGATCTTGTATTAAGATAAACTGAACACCCTGTTTTTTTTAAAAAACTGCAAATGCTTCACTTTCTTTTCGCATCGGAAAGGAGATAGTCTTGTCGTGTACCTGGTGGTGAGGGGGAACCGTGTCAGGTGAGTTAACATTGAAGACCCGAGTTCGAATCCCGACGAGTAGAAAATATTTTCTGCTGCAGTAGGTCTTTTTTTTTTTTTGCAGGTTCACATAGTCCGTATTGAATATTGCATAGCAATTACGAATAATACGTGAAAATATATGCTGTTGAAGCAAAACTTGTTTTGAACATAAAACACTTTCTAAATAGTATGTATAGTAAGATAAACTTTTTATTAATTTAATAATAATTTAATAATTTTAATTTTAATAATTTAAATAAAAGATTTTAATTTTGAAAATTTTCATGTTTGGCTGTTTAAATATAGGTATCACATGTAATTACATGTCGGTTAAACACGATAGCATTATATGAAGCAAGAAACATTGTTTTTCATTTGATCATTCAACTTCATCAATCACTCAAAATTACTTTAATTTTCTCTGCTTATCAGTTTTTTAATCTCAGATCTTCGATGAAGACATGAATCAAATAACATCGTAGATATTTGAGTGTTTTAAAAATAATAACGTGAATAAATATTTATTGAATTGGTTTTATAATAACCTGTAAAAACATGGGTTTTCTGTTGGTTTTGGGGATGTTGAAAACATTCAAATAGTAAAGGCAATGTTAATCTGGTGACCTTTCACATTGTTTATTTGATATTTTTCTTAGGGATAGTTTATAATGGTTAAACGTTTTCAATGAGTGCACATTAGATACCTCGAATGGCCCGTTTCCGTATAATAAACCACTACGTTCTCCCTGTACAGATGGTCGTGCAAAATTCAAGGTTTTGATAGATTCGTAGAATGGCGGCCAACAAACCACCTTCGAACTCTGACGATACTGAAATGTAGTCTGTGTTGGGAAGGTCATATCACTTGACCACCAAGTTCGTTCTATGTATTTTCACTGGGAATGCACTAGCAATTGATATTTACTAAACTGTAAACAAACGCTAAATCTCTTTGAATTGTTATAACATCTGTTTTGCTTTCTTTTAGTAATATCAACTCGTTTTACCAAATACGTGAGTTTGTTATATTTTTACACGCTACAATTATTTAATTTTACAAGTATTTATTGTCAAGCATTTAGGAATTCATGAAATTTCATTGAAACGTTCGCCAATCTAAAAACCTTTTAAATGTATATTAAATATATTAATGTTGTTTAAAAATATGTATTAACAATGCGTAGATTTAGCACATAAAGCTCTGATTTGAATATTATACAATGAAATCATCAAATTAACAGTTTTAGAAAGGAATGATAAATTGAATTGAAAATATAAACTTAAAGTTTATATACGTTTATTTAGAAATTTCTATACTTGTGTAAATATTGTCATGTGTGATTCTACTCATGTGATCTTTCAAAACACAAAATTGAATATTTCTGTATTTGAAAACCTTAACACTACCTTCAACCAATCCAGTGCAGTTTATAGCAAACAGCTAAGCAATATGTTTCCCTATTTTTTAATGGTAATGGTTAAACAAGAGGAACAAATAGTTTCTGACTCTCGGTGTTAACAGGGGACTTAAAAAAATTAATAATACAGTTATTCGGTTGCTCAACATCCCTTGATAGAAAAACAGAAACAATTGTTTGGGCGTAATGCACCTTGAAAATATTTTTTTTATAATCAATTTCTTTCCTATTTGATAAATATATCGACTTGCAAATTATAGGACTTAAAAGAGAATATAAAAACCAAATAAAAGTTATGCTCATACTCGCCGTAAAAATACGAATTTAGCATAATGAAATTGGCCACAGAATTTGTTTACAAGCATGTGCATTTTAAGCGTATGTGGCAGGCAAAAGCGCGGCATTGGAGAACTGTTTTTTCAGTATGCCCATCCCACGCTATTCTGCTAGCGCGAATGAATTAAGCGCAAACAAATGGGGTCTACTAAGATGTTAATTTCTTATAAACAATTACATATATCTCGAGAACGAGATATAATAGCACCGAACGGATTCCGGAATTTTGCATCACATTTAAACGCCATTCAGATTAGACAATAAAAAAATTTGCAACAATTGCAAATTTATAAACAATTTCCAAATTTTGCAAATCTAAAGTGGGGAGAGTCTCCCGATGTCCCAGAACCAAAAACACCGAATTAACAATTTTGCAACAATTTATAATTTTATAAACAAATTCGAAATATGCGTTAGAACGGCCGGGAAGGCTCCGCAAATTGTGCCTGAAATGAATATCTGAAAATAGCAGTTTGTCAGGAGTTACAAATCGATTACTAAAAGTTAGAATAATTGTTGCTAAAATGATAAATATTTACTGGTCTATAGACAATCATTCTGGACGGAAAACCCCGCTTAGAAATATTTTTTTCATCGTGGCGTACGCGCAGGCAAACTACCTCCTTCGGCAGGGAAATATGACGATATTTCCGTCTCGTACGTAAACGAACTAGCCCCCTCCCCCTGAGACAGCGTTCTTTCTGCCCCTTGGGATGTTGCACCAATCACAGACAACTGTGGTTCTACCTGCTAGCGATTGGTCAACGCGTCCCTCCCCCTGCCCTCCCCCAGGCCGAGGGGTGTCCAAGTTTGTCGGCGCAGTGTGGAAGATAGAATTTTGAACGACATTTTTCCTGAGGGAGAGGGTACATCATTTGGTGGGGTCTGACGGTATCTACATAAATGACGGGAATCTACATAAATGAAATAGAACTGTCTGCAACGTTAAAATTGCTGACTTTTGATAAGTCCATGTGGATAATTATGATGTATCGACCCACTCGGATGTTTTACAAATTTTAGCTGCATGACCCGGTTAATCGCTGGAAAAGTTATAACAAAATTGGTTGGGATTTTCACAGAATAGTCGATTTCTCAGTCGTAATTGAGGTGAACAACATATAGACTATAGTAAAATAGTGTTAAAACGGTAGAAAAGGAACTTATGTTTTTAGACTACACTTACATTACTATTTTTTTTATTTGAAGCAAAGCGTATAGTGGTAATATAACAAAGCACTTATTTTTAAAGGAAAATTAAACGACAATATGGTGGAAGTTTTCTTTAATGAGATAGGTAAAATAATAAGAGAATAAACTCATTACAAGAAACAAGAAACCCGTTTGTGGATTTATGGTCTAAGAAGTAGAATGTGTTGCACTGTCCCAGACTGGATAACTGTAAGCACTTGATTGGTCTCCCAGTAGTTTGTAAATGTATAAGGCGCGAGGATAAACCAAGGAAGAAGAAAGGAAGATCGCGCGCGGTCCGTGGTTCATTCGTGAGGATACTGCTCCAGCATTCGCCTCGAATTGATTAGAGAAGTACCAATCAGATCAGCCGAACGCTAGAAATGTTCACCAGACAGCAGCTAAATTCAACCAAGCTATGAATCTAGTGTCAAAAGCCACCACCGTCGGAAGTCGAACCGTAGAACTTAGGACCGTAGGACTGCCAGCATCGCTGCAGAGTCAAAGGGAACGCTGGCTCACCTCATTTAATGAGCTAAATTCATACGTTTCTTCTATTCGTCACAAAGTTCATTTGAAACTACTGCAAACGTATTTCTAAACCCCCATTCCTCATATATTATATAGTAAGTAACACACATATACTAAGAACAGCTTAAAAATACGGACTCAGTCAAAGCTACATTTGTGTTCAGAAACAAAGCAACAGGGCTATTTCAGCTTTAGCTAAATGAATCACGAGAAGCTGGAAAACGATGTGGTAATTATGGTACGGCATGATTATGTCCTGGCGAGAAATTGTTTTTATGATATTCTCTTGGAGAGACCTCCCCTCGCCACTATCGCCCATTATGTACCCGTAGATATACTGCTTATTCCAAGGCTTCTCCAACATCATTAATCCACGCACTCATTTGTCCCTGGAGAGCGCGATATCGCAGAGTTTCGGACGACCCCTTCTTATCTCTGCACAAAACAAGACCTAACTCCTCCCTTGTTGGGATGGTTCTAAGCCGAGCACAAGCAAGAGGAAGGATTAGTCAGGCGAAAATATCCAGAGCAAGAAAGAGAGCCTGGGAACACTGATCGAAATGTAAAATGTTTTGACATCTCGACGTGTACTTGGACTAAGGGCGATATTGCGTATCAATGAATGATTTTCATAAAAAGCTTTTAGAATTTATATTTCAACAAACGGTTCGTTCTGGTAAGTCATTTTTGAATTAAGTAAAAAAAATGTACAAACATTATACTTTCAATATTGTTTTTACCATTGTAAATGTCAATATTTCATTCTTAGATATAATAAAAAATGACTCGCAAAATATCTTTTGTTTGTGATTAGATTTTTTCGTAATAAATTAAAGGAACCAAATAAAAACACAATATTAAAATCCAGAGAAACAAGAATTAAATTCACAACAGTAGATGGAAAATATGATATTATCTAAGATGAGGTGATTTTCATTCATACTAATGTTTTCAAACTAATTTTTGCCTCTATTGCACTTGAAGACAATAATTGTCTGCGATCATTACAGATAATTCGTTTGGATAATTTCGAAATGGATAAAATTGTTAACTTCAAATAGGGGAACAGCCGGTAAATTGAACTTTTTTTTGTGAAAGTGCTAATTGCAACTATTACTAATCTTATAGCAACTAAACAAAAGTATTTTACACATATACACAAGGTGTGCTTATATTAACACGTACGTCAAAGGTACCTACATTTGAAGTTAAGAACTGCCAGTGAAGACCTGACTGCAAAACCAGATTATCACCACCTGAGAAAGATGGCTGTTTGTAGCTAGATACTCAATGATGAACACAGAGGTAAAGTAAGTTATTAGATGTATTAATAAAACTAGTTTGTAAATTAATGTAATTATTGTAATATATACAAATAAAATACGCGTGTATATATAATTTTATCGTAATAATATTTACTACATCAGGAAGTTTTCTTCATACATCATCAGTTTTCTAAAAGTGGTGAATTTATTGCCTGTGATCGGGTATTTGCTCAATTAAACAACATTTTAAAAAAATTAAAAAGCTAATAATATATCTTGGTCCCAGAAAAAGTGGTATGACATGGTAGCATAAGCTTCTTGGAAATTTTCAGTAATTAGAGTGAACCTACACATGCTATTAAATTACAAAAGCTACCTACAACCATTCTTCAAGAATGTCATCAATAATGCAACTAAGTCTCAGAATTAATTCATTTATTATGGAATAGATGTGAATGTTTCTTCTGACAATAGGGGTATTATCAGTACTGTTGTTTGCATATTTGAAGCACGATATCCGCCCTCTCAGTTGAATGCATGCAGAGTAAACACAGCGGCACTCGCATTACATTGTAAAAGGTATAAGTTTCAAACGATGCTAGGAAACTATCTTAAAAGTACCTTCCGTCCGACTGTGGACATTGACTATTACAACAGTCTACACTCTACAGAGAACAAAAAACTAAAAAAAAGAAACTGAAACAGAGATTGATGCATCGTACAATGACTAACATTTGTTTATGTATAAAATTAATGTGTTGATATATTTCTTCAATAAAGTTCATTTGTTGCATATTAAAACTTTAAAGTTAAATATCTGTAAGTATTTTTCAATACAAAACATGAAAATAAATCGTTTATGTGGAATTATTCTTGCTTGAACCCGATTTGGGAATTTTAAATGTCAGAAACACATATATCAAACACATATTTATCTAATTATTACTTATTTCTACTAAAGCTATTGCATTTAAAAATCGATGAAATGTTGACATTTTCCCCATATATCTTTTCACACTATCAAATGAGAAGCATTTTATATTCAAAGTGATGTAAAATGTTTTTCTCGAAACTTTACTTTTGGTTATTATCTGGTCTTCAAATGTACTTGTATGTAAATGTAAATGTACAAATGCCCTCAGGTCTTCAATTGTACCTGCTCAAATTTACAATACTCAACTTTACGGTGTTTTTCCGCGATTTAAAAAAACAACTGGAGAATGGTGGTGCAATTCTGGCATCAGATTCGAGTTCAGGGCGTCAACATACAGAGAGAAACATGTGTCTTTGGATCTGACTACAATTCCTGAAAACAAACAAATATAATTTCACGGTGTTTTTTCGCGGTTTATAAAACTGGAGGATGGTGGTGAAATTCTGACTTAAGATTCAGAATCAGCGCGACGAAATACATGGAAAAACATGTGTCAAGATTGACAACAAGCCCCGAGAACAAATAAATACATTGTCACAATACTTTTTTACGATTTAAAAAATTGCAGAATGATGGCGCAATTCCAGCTTCAGATTCAAATTTAGCACGTCAAAATACATAGAGAGAAACACGTTTCAAGTCTTGGGGCTGACTTTTTTTGTGTCCCTGTGTAATCAATGTTTTTTCAAGTACTCTGAGGGACTAGTCTTTCACATTAGCAGCTTTGCTGCTGGGCGACCCGGCTTGTACACACTGAATATTTTTCATACCGAGAGCGTCCAATTAATTTTTGCGCTTTTGAGATTGTCCATAATTGTACACTATGAATAGAAATTCGTGTTTCTCATGTACCTCTTCCTAGAGCAAATAGAATAACTTGAGTAGAACTCTAACTATTCTGTGAAATTATTGCCGACATTTTTCACACTAGAAGTGAGCGCTGTGAAATAACTTCTTTCTTAATGAGTAAAGACGAGGGCGAATCATAGGACGTCCAGTAACTATTAACCCAATACATTAAAGTAATGATATTTGCCACTATCAGGGCAAGATCTTTTAATGTTGATGCCACGATACCGTTGTCATGTACGTATCATTACGACGCTCGAATTGGATTCTGAAATTGAATTATCTTGCAAATACATTATTTTCGAAGTGTTTGGCTTCGAAGATAACTAGCGGAACCCGACTGACGTTGTCCTCTCTCTACCTCCGTCTCTCCCTCTGCCACTCTCTATGTCTCTCTCTCTCTATCTCTGGCTATGTCTCTCTCTGTCTGTCTGTCTCTTGTCTCTTTGTCTCTCCTCATCTCCCTGTGTCTATTTCCTGATTCTCTCTCGCCATATATATATATATATATATATATATATATATATATATATATATATATATATATATATATATGGCTTGGATGATAGCCTTTGCGCGCTCCCTTAAAACTTCCTGCTTGTGTTTTTTTAGGATGTAATAATTAGGGACTCTTACAAAGCTGGCGACCTTCCCTTCCTCAAATGAAACGTTGGTTGCTTATTTCTCACAAAATTAGAGAAAATATAATTTTTGAGAATATGAATCTCTTATTTACTGTCCGATATTTTCAATATAAATTCATGTCATGATACCAATGTGATGACTTTAGATCACTTCGCCCTGAATGCGGCATACTTCAAAGCCCCTTTCCCGGGCTACTTCCCAAATACGCATAGGTTGTCACAAATGAAGCAAGCCTACGAAGCGGGTGACCTTCCTCACACGAATGAGTGGAGACTAATTAATCACAAAATAGATAAGAAGAGCTGGTTGTGAATATGAATTTGTGACTTAGGTACCATCATGCAAAGTTTCCAATATTAATTCATCTCATGATCCGAGTGTGATGACTTTAGATCACTTCGCCCCGAATGCGGCGTACCGCAAGGCCTCCTTTCCGGTCCACTTCTCAAACACGCGAAACAGAGCATTTCCTCCTGAAAGGAGCCCTAGGGCCGCAGGGTCAGCAAACGGCACGCCCTTTATCGAGCAACGACTGTCGACCGGCCGCAGACCCTCCAACCCACACAAAACAACACACACACACACACGAACACAAACGCGCTCACGGCCACACGAACACGCACACGAAGCCCTTCCATTATTGTAGCCCGCGGCGCGGTCGAAGGAGAGCTCCGGCGCTGGAGCAGATGTCTTCTTTACCGACCGTCCCCTGTCCTCACTCCCGCTGAGTGTGTTTTCCCCTTCGTGTCCGTGTGCGCCCGAGGCGATGTACAGTGGGACGAAATGACGAAAATGTGGACGAAATGATGAACATGTCACGGAATGACGAAATGGCAAAAATGTAAACGAAATGTCGAAAATCAGGATGAAATGGCAAAAATATGGACGAAACGAAATAAAGGTGGACGAAATTGCGAAAATGTGGACAATGTCTCGGAAATTTGAACAACATGATGGTGAAATGGGGGATGAAATGATGGAAGTGTGGACAAAATGACGGAAATGAGGACAAAAGTTTAAAAATAAATGATTTTCAGTTGCATATTAGTGGAAGAGGGAACGACAACAACGAATTCTGGTTCAGTTTTTTCTTCTCTTTATTTAGGTGATCAGTTATCTTTCATCGTTTAGGAAGCTTTAACCTCAAAAGATAGTTCCGTCTTCTAACGCTTATCGTATGTTAAAAATCCCATTCGAATCCGTGGCCATTCATAATCGGTTGTGGAATCTCCGGGCTTCCTTTATAATCAGATCTGCTCGTGAACATTATGAAACTTTTTTTTAGTGCTTGCAATTTTAGAACAGTTCTTCATTCGGAGAAATATAGTGAACAATGTAAAAATTCTTGAGAAAAGAGGACAAGATGAATTGTCTCCCCACGGTGGAGATCACAAATACAAAAATATTTTAAGCCTTGGCTATATTTCAAAATATGAAAATATTTTATCTATAACTTACAGAATAGGAATATAATATATTGCTAAATATATTTTCATTAATTCTTTAATATACATTTTTTTTCATAATTTTGAAATTCATTCTGCATGTGGCTGCTAACATTTGGTACACTTTTGAAAGATCAATGAACATATCAAGAAGGATAATGTTGATTCAGAGAGCGACCACCAGGAAAGGAAAGGAAGATTTCATACATGTGTTGAGAAAAACAGAAAGCCCAAATCACGAATAAAGGAGACAAAATCTCAGAAAAAAATTTTGAGAAATTTTGACCAACGGTGCTGGTCGGATAATGCTACGTAGATTCGTGGTGTTTGGTAAAATGACAAAGAAACAAATAAAGGTTAGTTGGTTCGTTGTTCATGATTCCAGGCTCGTCAGCTACTGGAATCATTAGTCCCGTAACTGTAGTGCATGCTTATTCATCGCAAGGGAGTGGTGATCTTCCTCCGCAAGAAGGCGAGATCCGGCGCCGACTTACCATCGGCTAGCGGGTTTTCCCCAACCAGGTATATCCCACCAGAGGGCACCGCCTAAATCGAAACAAGCTTTTAGCTCCCGACTGATCTCCCGAAATGTGTGGTATTGCAGTGTATGTTAGTGGAAGAGAAGCAAATAAAAATGTCGCAAAAAACTCAAAAAGAAAAGTCTGATTTCAGGATGTTTTTTCATTGTTGTGGGTATGGGAATGCTGGTAGGACTGATAAAAATCATTTGGAATCGGAAACTACAGAAAACCGACTGACACTTCTGACTCTAGTGCGTTTGGTGTTATAAGTTCGCGGGTCTCGTTCTATCCCTCCTTTCAGAACACCTTCAGAGCGGCGGCGACAACGAGGGCGAAAGCATGGGAGCACGAGAACAAAAAGTGAGAACGAAGAAAACGCAAACGAGACTGAATACAATGGCAACTGAAAGAGTGAGAGATGATATGTGAAATGGTGGAAGAGACAGCATATACGAAAGAAAGGAAATGAATAAAAGCAAGGAAAACTTTGCAAATAAGGCCGGAAACGAAAATGCGCAAGGTAGCAAAAGATTGAGAGCAAAGGCCAATGTGCGGAATAGTACGGATAGCGCCAATGCGAATGAGATCAAAAGAGAGAGAGAGAGAGCGAGGGCAATTATACAAAAGTTGACAAACTAGAGAGAGTGCGAAGTAGATCAAAAGGTTAAGAACATAGCGGCGTATATGGAAGAGGACGAGAACCAAAGCGAAGAAAATACGACAGTTCAACATTGTGAGAGTGATTTGAAATTTTCGAAAGGGAAGCAAGCACGGGACAAATCGTCATAAGATTTCGACAGAGTGAAAATGACGGCGATAATGCGAAAGAACAAAAACGAGAGCGCAAATGCGAAAGAGGGCAAAACGTGGGCCTCTCAGCCCACTACGCGGCGTCACCCGGACGGCGAAGAAGTCATCGACTCGAGCCGCGGAAGCCTACAAGTACGATTGTTCAGCTCCCACTAAAGCGCCGGCGAGTACGGAAGAAGAGAAAACCGATTGAAAATGCTATGTGAATGAGAGCGATATAGCAAAACAGAATGGGAACGAGAGCGAATAGGAGATATCAAAACTGTGAAAGCAAGAGGAGGTTGCGAAAGAGAATGGGAATGAAACTACGTGCAAGATAGAGCAAAAGTCTGAAGACGAGGAAAGGATGCGAAAGACAACGGGAACGAGAGCATGTGCAGGATAGAGTAAAACTGTGAAGAAGAGGGAAGGATGCGAAAGAGAATGGGAACGAGAGCATTGCAAGAGAGAGGAAAAGTATGAAAACGAGGAAAGGATGCGAAAGAGAATGAGAACAAGAGCATGTACAAGAGAGAGCAAAAGTGTGAAGACGACAGGGGGATGTGAAATGGATTGGGAACGAGAGCATGTGCAAGAGAGAGCAAAAGTGTAAAGATAAGGGAACAATAGGAAAGAGAATGGAAACGAACGCAATGCAAGACCGGGCAAGAATGCAAAAGAGACAGGAAACGAGAGCATTCCAAGAAAGAGGAAAAATGTGAGGACGAGGGAAGGATGAGAAATAATGGGAACGAGAGCATGTGCAAGAGAGAGCAAAAGTGTGAAGACGACAGGGGGATGTGAAATGGATTGGGAATGAGAGCATGTGCAAGAGAGAGCAAAAGTGTAAAGATAAGGGAACGATAAGAAAGAGAATGGAAACGAACGCAATGCAAGACCGGGCAAGAATGCAAAAGAGACTGGGAACGAGAGCATTCCAAGAAAGAGGAAAAATGTGAGGACGAGGGAAGGATGAGAAAGAATGGGAACGAGAGCATGTGCAAGAGAGAGCAAAAGTGTGAAGGCGAGTGGAGGATAAGAAAGAGAATGGGAACGAGAGCATGGACAAAAGAGTGTAAAAGTGTGAAGGCGAGTGGAGGATGCGAAAGAGAATGGGAACGAGAGCATGTACAAGATAGAGCAAAAGTGTGAAGGCGATTGGAGGATGCGAAAGAGAATGGGAACGACAGCATGTACAAGATAGAGCAAACGTGTGAAGGCGAGTGGAGGATGCGAAAGAGAATGTGAACGAGAGCATGTACAAGATAGAGCAAAGGTGTGAAGGCGAGTGGAGGATGCGAAAGAGAATGTGAACGAGAGCATGTACAAGAGAGAGCAAAAGTGTGAGAGCGAGGCACGTCGGTGGTGATGGAGGGGGTCGCTACGCCTTATGCTGGGGCTGCGGGCAGGCTGTGACATGCAAATGATGTGTAATTGCACGATTCCGGGCGCGCTACAATATTTAGATTCGCGCACCGCCACGCAGCACCACTAGCGTTGTGACTTCTATCGCCTGCGCTACTGTGGTCTATGTAGAGATCCACGGGGCCTAACATCGTATTTGTGCAGTCCGAGATTTTCTCTCCGAACTCTTCATACCTCCAATCTGCTTTTTCGTACTATGGTACGCTTCTCCTACTTTATTGTGATATTCTCGGGAATATTCTTTTTATGAATCACTGATACAGAAAATGTTGGAGATGACGTGTTTGAAATTGATGTGTACGTACATTTTATCCTCACATGATCCTGTGTAATCGAACACAATAGCTTACGTACTTCGCACGAGCTGTATTGATGAAATCATTTCTGTCTCTGTTTGTTTGCGTATCTGTGCTGCAATTTATGTTACTAATCTCCCCAAAATTTTGAGGTTTTCTGGAATCTCGACCTATGATTGAACGCGGAAAGTCTGGAGGTTGTGCAAAGCTGTTGGCACTGCATCCATGAATGTGGATCGGTTTACAACACTGAACGGGAGAGAGAATGTTTGTGTGTAAGCTGGGCCATGGCTCTGTATGCGAGACTGAGAAAGCGAGAGAGCGAATGAGAAAGAGAGACAGAAAGAGAGAGAGATAAAGGAAGAGAGAAAGAGAAAGAGAGAGTGAGAATGAGAAGGAAAGAGAGAATGAAAAAGAGTGACAGAAGAGAGAGAAAGAAAAAAGAGAGAGAGAAAAAGACAGAGAAAGAGAATGAGGAAGACGGAGAGAGAGAAAATGAGAGAATGAGAAAGAGTGAGAGAGAGAGAGAGAGAAAGAGAGAGATGGGAGAGGAGAGCGTGAACTCATTTCGCATACCATTCTCGCTTCAGCTGCGAGCCAAAGCAGTCGCTCCGTTATCAGCAGCTACTATCGTTCTGTGCCGAGTAAGGCCAGACCTATCTCGGTGGGACTGCATTATTTGTCTAGTGTTCTTTTTCGTCCAGTGTAGTATAAATTGTATTTAAACTATTCAAAGTGCTACACAATCAGTGCAAACCGTCACCGTCACGCCGAATTCATTTGTGAAATTAAAAATAAAGTATCTAATAACATAACAACGGAATTCAAGACCAACAAAATTAAAATTCTATTCCGGTCCACACAATATTTTCGTAGTGCTGTAAAGCATTTTATTGAAACTAACAAACAATTTTATACCTACAGTGATCCCTGGTGTAAAATATTTTCAATAGTGATAAAGTATACACCGTTCTTCATTCAGCGAAGAAGAAATATTAGCAGACATATAATCCAAGTTTCAGTCATCAAAGTAATCAGATTAATGAAAAACGCTTCAATTCCAGTGATAGCAGTAGGGTTTAATGGTAAAGACAAAATGGAATCAGTACTCCAAATCAATAATGTGTGTAACTCAATAGTTAAACCAGAAAAAAGAAAGAAATTAAAAGATCCTTGATTATTAAATTAGGTCCTTCATACATTACAATGCCTCAATGCTTAGATTTTCGTCATACCTGTAACCACTAATTACAAAATTTCGGGCGCATTTTGTGCCAAAGAACACTTCACTGCCCAATACCCCACCAAAAATGATAATAATCTAAAATGTAAACTCCATACTATCATAAACTAATTGAAAAAAGACAAAACAATTTTTCTCAGAGAATTATACGAAATCACATTCATTTAATATCATAAACTTTCCTTTACTCCCACAAGTAACAGAAATCACAAACTTCACTCAAATAAACTACACTAATGAAACACGATCACCCCATTTTAACATTACCACAAACCAAACATTTAATCCAACCAACAACAATAACACCTTCACACTAACACTACAGAATATAATTCACTCAATAACTAACTACATATCAAGTATCATATCCTCAATAATTCCAACAATATTACAAAGCATACATTACTCAATAACCTCCTACTTAAGCAACAATTATGGCCAACCAGCCCCTTAAACTTTTTATCATTCTCAATTGGAACTCAAACTGTATCTCAAACAAAAAAAACTGAACTAATTCATTTCATCCAACAAAAATCTATATAGCTAGCATAACAGAAACTCACCTCAATAGTTCAATGAATTTTTCAATCCCAGATTTCAAAATTTATAGATTAGACAGAGAAAAGGAACAAGAAGGAGTCCTAATCTTAATCAAACAAAACGTTCGACACTATCAGTTAATCCCAATACCCACCTCTGGCCTGCAAACAATAGCCATTAAAATTCCATTAAAAAACAACATTGATCTCAACATAATAACAACATACCAACCTCCCAAAATTAAAATAAACAATAACAATTTATCTACATTGTTGCAACTACCCACCCCAACAATCATCATAAGAGATCTCAATGCTAAACACCACTCATGGAGATGCTGAGTCACCAATCCGACAGGCAAATTCTTATGTAACTAACAATATAATATACACTTCTTTATTATTGCCCCCACATATCCCAGATCCCACGTACTATACCTTTGATTCCCTGAAAAATCCAGACATCCTAGACATAGCACTTACAAATTTCAGTTCCCAATTAAAGTTGCTTACGTGCAACGAATTGGATTTTGATCACATCCCAGTCATTATCTCTACCCGTCTCTCCGTTCCCCTCTAATTCTCCCCCTCTTCGATATCCCTAAACACACTTAATATAAATTGGAAAACATTTAACAGAAATCAACCTCTAAATCCTCTCATTTAATACATTAAAATCTGCAACAGACATATACGACGCAATATCAATATTCAATAATACAATAATGAAATAAACAAATTCCAAAAATCAAAATTCTAGACCCTTATACTAAACTAAGCAAACCTGCTAAAATAATCCAACTAATTTAATTAAAAAATAAAACCAGAGGACTCTGTGACTCATTACGTATACCATCTATCAAAAAGGAATACAATCATTGACATAACACTTGCAAACACGTCTTGTACACTTACAGACAGCATCAATACTCAACCCTATTACAATATCTAAACGTAAGAAATAACTCTCTATTGCAATTTACAAACAAATTCTGATAAAAAAATAATTAAATTCCATCTCTATCAATAAACACAGGCAAAATACACTCTCCTAGCGCCAAAGGAGAAGCATTAGCAGAACATTTCCCAAATACCTTTACGGCCCTTTCTTCTTTTAACACTAAACACCACGAAATCCTTCAAATAGCCTCTTCCCTCATCTTCAACATACCCCACAGAATAAAATACTTTCTCCTCGCGAAATAAAAACTTATTCAGAAACTTCCAAAAGCGAAAGCCACCGAAAACTATAAAATAAGTTCAATTATCTTAAAAAATCTCCCACCGCCAGTCTAATCCTTCTTAAATAATATTTAAAATTCAATTTCAAGAAGCGGATACTTCCCCCAAACTTTGAAACATTCAATCACCCACTCCATTCCAAAACCAACAAAAATCATTCCAAGGCAGACAATTACCGGCCCATCAGTTTACTAACCGTTATTGGCAAAATATTCGAAAATTAATCCTTGCCGGATTAAACCAACATCTCAAAAACATTAACATAATTCCCAAACATCAGGTTTCAGTTCGGTTTCAGTTCTCACCACTCAATTGCCCACTATCTACTTAGTTTAACAGAACACATCCACTCGGCATTTCAGAAAAAGCAACAAACGATATCTACATTTCTTGATATCTCTCAAGCATTTGGCAAAATCTGGCACACGGGTGTAATTTACAAACCAATAAAAGCTGGAACTCCAACCTACATTATTCACATCATCAAAATTTTCCTTGCAGATCGTACATTTTCAGTAATAGTAAACAATCACCACTCCACCCCACATATTATCCGCAAGGTTCCTCTTTACCAACAGTACTCAACATATACATCTCAAATATTCCCCCATCAACAACTTATAACATAACTCAATTTGCAAACGATACCGCCCTATTCGCCTCAGGATACTCACTAAAAAACCTTTGATCACCAATTCAAAGTCACTTAAATAACATTGAAACCTGGGCAAACATCTGGAAAATTCAACTCAATCCCCTCAAAACAATAGCAAAAATCTTCTCACCCAGAAAGTTTACCTCTCCCCCTTCACTAGTAATAAACAACTTCATCGCCTGGACCTCACCATCACAACCCATAAAATACTTGGAACTTCACCAGTACACAATACTAACCTGGAAAATTTATATAGATATCAAAAGTAAACAAGCAAGAAATAAATTATTCCAACTCCGGCCTCTAATCAACAAACACAAATCCCTGTCATACACAAACTGAACAACAATATACACAACTATAATTAGTCCACTGCTGCCACAGTACTGCTTTATGCATGCTCAATATAGACAAACGCAGCCTCCACAAATATCAATAAAATTCAAGTAATGCAAAATAAATTTTTAAGATTAATCACAAATGCCCCTTGGTTCATAAGTAATAAAAAACTTCATTCAAACTTAAACATCAATACAATAATAAAGGAAATATCACATATAACATACAACTTCTACCAAAACCTAACAGACATGCCAGCAGCTTCTCATTACAAATTACCGAAAAATCCAAACCACACCCGAATAAAAAATCCGTTTAATGCCTTCCTCAAAATTTTAGCCAACTACGATTCATAACCTCGAGGTTCTCCCCTATAGCATCCTCTTTAATGTGTACATTAAGTTAGCTTAGATATTTTAACTAGAATAAGTCTAAAAAACATCTGTAAAGTGATTATACTGAACGATGTAATCAATCGAAAATTAATAAATGTGTTAAATAAAAAAATTGTTTCACACACCAACGGACAACGTCTTGTACGAGGTTAGTTATTAACATCCAGCTGATAACAGAAGCTCAGGCTGATGACTGAAGCGCTTGAAGATTGGAAACCGAGACGATGGGTGACGTTCGCCTACAGACAATTATTTGTGGCATGAGTGTGTGTCCTTAGAATTACCATCGTTTTTAAAGAAATAAATATTTTTAAGCAAAGCATAATAATAATGATGACTAATGGACTATGTTAATGCTTCCACCTCTAGTTAAATATAACATTTAAGTGTCTTTAATATGATTGTGAAATCTTTAAGACTTGGGGTACAAACATGTATTTGTAATAAATAAAAGATAATTATTTGTTACATCTTGGTTATCCTAAACCTCCTTGTACCAACCCGATCGAACCCTTGTACCTGCGGTTCATCCGGATTAATTTTGATAATTACAAGGATAATCAAATATATTGAACAATTTGGAGTATATCTCATTGAAAATATTGCGATTGGCGGCTCAACAAGTAAAATCGAAGACTGTTGATGTTCAGAGCATTGTGTGTGTACTCTTTTCAGTTACGTAAGCGATTATTTTGACTCTAACGTGTGCCAAATTCTATTTTAGGGCGTGTTTGGAGAGTAACGTATATAAATAATTCCTGCTCAATTAAAACAATGCTTAACTTGGGCTGGGCCCTTGAGAATCTCTAGTATATTCATCATTCCGCCAACTCGCAAAGTTTACATGGAAACAACGCGATTTTGTAACTAGAATACTATAAGAGTAATGTAAAACTATTTATATTATGCGGATTATGCGTTGATTAAGAGTCGGTATATTACTCATTTAATTTAGAGCGTGTTGAAAGTTTTGTTCAGGCACCTCGATATTAGACAATTGTAAACTGTTTTCCTTCCTTGTGCATGACGTCATTTTGTCTCTATAAAAAACTCCTTTCAATATTCTAATACTCCTTTAATACAATTTCATAAAATTTTTATCAATAATAACAATATTATTTTCAGTGTTGACATCGAAACAAAATAAATAACTTCTTAAAACGATCTCTATCACCACCTCCTATATTATTTCAATAGAATGCATATCTTTTGTGGTACTCACAGGCAACCAAACTTTATAAATGAGGTCTCTCAAAAAGAAAATTTCACAGAGACGTGACGAATTGCATATTGACTTTAAAAATATGAAGGATGTGTTTAAAAAATGCATATAAATATTCATGTGAAATGCAACCCACAACACACTGTATACTTTTTGAAATCTCTACCCTTAAACATCTCCTAAACAAAGCGTTTTAGGCCTTTAAAAACTGAAATTTTGAGGCCAAGGACTTCAAAGAAACGTTCGTCACACTGTACGCTACAGGATGATTCTATTGGATATACGAGGTATATCTTCTTGAATATTCTATTACATTTTTGCTGGTTCAACGCTTCTCAATTCTACCCTATCTGCACATAGCCTATAGAATCTGCAGCTGTATGTGAAATTAAATTAGTTACTTGATATTCTACGCGATTGAATTACACGGGTGTACCTCTCTGCTAGGTAATAACGTAAAATAAGAATAGTTTGTATTGACAAGGGTGCATTGTATTGTTATCAATTACAAGTAGACATATAGAACAAGTGACGAAGGATAGCAGTGTCTTGAATATTAATATATATATATATATATATATATATATATATATATATATATATATAATTATTACAGGCTCAATATGGAAATGGAAAAAAGGGAAGAGGGAGGTTTAACATTCGAGAGTTCTCGCACGGGTACGCTAGTTTAATTATAATCCATGAATTGGCGCTCCAGAAATATTAGCATGCATTCCAGTTCGTGTAGCTTGCGGAGAAAAACATTTCTCATAGAGAAGATACATTGCAATCATATGTTTTGGTAATACTCAATTGGTTTAGTACCTATCAAAATAATCGTCTACTAGCATGAACAAAGCATATTTTCTGATGCGTCCGTAATTACATCTGAAAAATATTTCTGGTGGGGAATTCTAAGATGTGGTTTTTGAGTTCATGACGATAGGAACTACATTAACAGTCGTATACCAACGCAATTTTGTTACCCGGAGAGTGACATTTTGGGGAAGGAGTCAATGTCAAGAAATATTACCGGGGGGGTCATTAAGTCAACATTAAGAAAAGCTCTAACGATAAAACGATGACCAGTAAATCCTTACCTAAACAAGGATGGGAGAAAAACTACTTTCTTACCTAAACAAATATTCAGCAAAAATCTTCGCTGGAATCCATCGTAGATTTCCCCCTCCGTCAAACTGGAAGACAACTCTTAGTAGTGTTTGTCTCGAAAGTAACATATCGGATTAAACAAACAAAAAAGGTCATTAACGCCACTACAAGACATTTTTAGTCCCTATCACTGGAGTTACGTATTTCATTGAGTACCATGACACATTCTAAAGAAAAGTCAAACATTTTATGATTTACATTCATGTCTGCGTTGTATTTGTAAGATCTCTACTAATCAAACAAAGCATCAGATATATTTCATAAACTAATACACGCCAAATACGAGGTGTACTCACCGCAAAGAACAAAACGTGTGTCAGTGTTGAGTAGTCTGCATCGATCACTTACCTGAAAAAAGAGAAAAGCAAATTAAAATAAAACTTTGCTGATATGAGCTTGATTTATATGATTTTCAGAAAGACGTTCATTTGTAAAGCAAACTAATAAAGTACTTCTCGAGGAATACATTTTATAAAAAAACCTAAAGCAAACAAAATTACTAGAAACCAAAGATAAGGGAGGTGTCAGCTGTGCATCATGAGAGTGAAAAGTAACGACAAAAGATTCACGCGATCTGATGATAGCCAATTGTTCTTTAACGTATCAATTACTATTTTGGGGGAAAGTTTTCCTTGAACAGGGCATGGAATTCGTCCAAAGTAATGAACGAATTGCGTTCAAAGAAACAGGAGCGTGGAGAGTACGGGGTGGCGGAACCTAGGAAGTTTTGGCGGGGACTGGTGGGGTTACGGTGAGTGGAGGGCTTTCGGAGATACTGGGGAATGGCTAGGAGGAAAAGTACTTGTGCCAGGGAAAAGGGAGATTGGCGGAGAAAACAGATGTGACGGGGGAAGTGGGGAGTGACGGGGGAAAGAGGAAAAGATGGAGAGAGAGGGAAAGTAGGCAGAAAAGATGGAGCGACAAGGAAATGGGATGACAAATAAAAGGTGGAGTGATGGGTAAAAGGGGAATGGCTGAAGAGGGTGGCGGGGAAAAGGGAGTGGTGAGGGAAAAAGGTAAGTGGCAGGAGAAAGAGGGAAGTGACAGGAGAAATTGGTGAGTAACTGGAAAAGTGATGAATGATGGGGGAAAGATGGTAGCGGGAAAAGGGGGAGTTGTGGGGAAAAGTGGGGAGTCACAGGGGAAGTGAAAAATGATGGGGGAAATTGGTGACTGGTGATAGTGGTGAATGATGTGGAAAGAAAGTGGCAGGGAAAGGAGGGAGTGGTGGCTTATGGTTATTCGTACGTATGCATGTGCACACCCAAATCATTGCGGCGAAATTTTTCTCAAACATTTCTCAAAAGGTGGGGAATGCAAGTCCACTCAGAACGTTTCCGAAACATGGTATTTAAAAACACGCGCCGTTTGGAAGCTGCTATTAACAGTCCGCCGCCAATGACAGCCTTCGTGACAGTCAACTAGAGCACACTCGGGAAATGCGAACTAGCCGAAGACGTCGGTTGCTCCCGCGGTGCTGGAGGGGAAAGGGGGGGAACAATGGTCGCTTATGGGCGGTTGGAGCAGACTCCGGGCAGTGCGGATTTTACCGCGCAGACGCAATGGCGATCTCTGAAGTGCCTTGTCATGTCGTGAAGGTATAACACTCGGCTAGCACACGTTTTTAAGAGAAGTAAGTGTGACATTGAACGAAGAAAGTGTGAGATATCGCACCACTTAGATGAGCTCTCATCCCTTCCAAAGCAATTATTCCGTAGCGCGCGAAACGCAAACGCATTGCTATGCACCGTTGGATTCATACATATTGTGTTAATCAAATGTTATTTGCACTTTTTGAAGCGAGTTGCAATTACAAATTCATTCCGAAGCATATGAAAACCAAAATGTATTGCGAAAACGTATGTAGTAAGCTACTATTTAATGCATTTTGAAAAACCGAAGTTAGAGTGTTCGTTTCTCTGTGAAGTGTGTTCGTACAATTGATAATGAATAGTGTCAAAAATATTAAAATGACATCAATGAAAAAGTCACAGAAAAATTGCTGAAAAGAAACATCATTTACTGAAGCCACACAGCTTTTGTGTTTTATCAAACAGTGTAGACGTCAAACTATCCAGTTTTTGAGTATTGGGTATAGAAACTTGTACTTTTAACCTTATATTTGTACAGCGAGTTTATAGAAAATACTCTATAGTAAAAGTGCGGATAAGAGAGTTTCGAATCAGTGTGTTTCTTGACACCCTTTGAAAAACCGTTCTGGAAGTGCAGAATCATGAGGTAACACGATACAAGTTGTAAAAATGTTGGAGGAGTTCTTGCCGAACGAAGCCGAAGCGGGTGTTGTGAAAAGAAATGTGGCCAACCCTCGTTGCTCATAAAAAGAACTATTCAACAGGTTATCAAACTTCATAAGATGCCTCGTTTTTAATTGTTATTTGTTAATGAATATATGTTGTGCTTTTAATGTATGTTTGTATGTATTGGCATGTGTGTGTGTGTGTGTGTGTGTGTGTGTGTGTGAGAGAGAGAGAGAGAGAGAGAGAGAGAGAGGGAGGGAGAGGGCGCGAGGAAGGAAGAGAGAAGACAGGCGTTGCACACTCTAATATTGTGACTATGAGCCGCGACTGAGTGGTGGGGAAAAGTGGTGGGTGACTGGCAAATGTGGTGAATGGCGGGGGAAAGAGGGTGACGGAGAAAAGACAGAGAGAGGGAAAATGACGGTGGAAAGAAGGTGGTGGGGAAAAGAATGATGGGGGAAGTGAGGAGTGACAGGAGAAACAGAAATTTGACAGGGTAAAATGATTAGTGACTGGCAAATGTGAATGACAGTGAAAAGAGAATGGCTGGAAATAGGGGAAGTGGTGGAGAAATCTGGAAAGTGACTGAAAATAGTGGTGAATTACGGGGGAAAGAGGGTGACAGGGCATATCGGGAAGTGTGGGGAAAAGTGTGGGAGAAAGTGTGGGAAAGACGGAAGAAAGAAAGAAGTGTCAGAGGAAATTGATGAGTGACTGGCGATAGTGGTGAATGAAGGGGGAAAGAGGGTGATGGGGCGAAAGAAGGAGAAGTGGGGGAAAGTGGGGAGTGCCGGGAGAAAGAGGAAAGTGACGGGGGAAAGTAGTGAGGACGGGTGAAAGTGAGTGATGAGGTAATTAGGGAGTGGTGGTGGGGGAGAGCGGAATTGACGACGGGGGAAAAGGGAGAAAAATAGGAAGTGTCGGGGAACGATCGAATGATGGGGAAGTGTGGGAAATGTCGGGGGAATAGGGGAGTGGCGGAGAAAAGCATTCACGCAAAACGTCGAGAAGCCCATGGGGAGGAGTCGAGGAAATGTGGGGCGGGTTGTGAGAAAGAGGAGAGTGCCAGGGAATGCCGGGGAGTGGCGGAGAATGGCGGGTAGTGGCGAGTAGTGGCGGGGATTGCGGGACGTTGCGGATAGTGGCGGGTGGCATTAAGGTGCGGGAATACCAAGGAACCGGTAGCGGTAGCTCAGTGCATCAACTGATGTCACTGCAGCGCCTCTGACCGGGAGGTCCTAGGTTCCCACTCCTCACGGCGGCAGGATTTTCCACACTAGCTTTTCAGCTAGGTCGAACTCAGTCGCTGTCTGGAGGAGAATTCTAGCGGCCGGCTGCTCTGATCGGTAGTTTTCCGTGGTTTCTCCGATCAACACCGGATGCCGGAGCAGTACCCTATCAAACGGGCCACGGACCACGCGCAATCTGTCCTTTTCCTTCCTTGTCCTATCCTCTCCCCTTACACACACACTTACTCTTGCATGCACTTCACTATCACATATTCCGGGAGACCGGTAGGGAGCTTAGAGCTTGTCCCGGCTGGGGCGGTGCCCCGTTGGTGGGAGAGTCCTGTTTAGGGGGAAACCCCACTAGCCGACGATAGGTCGGCGCCGGATCTCGCCATCCAGCGGGGGAAGATCACCGCCATCTCCCGAGAAAAAAACATGCACTACACTAACGGGACTAATGACCAGAGCAGTTGACGCGCCCGTAAACACGAAAAAGGCTATCAATCAATACCAGGGAGTGCCGTGGAGTGCGTGGAGTGCCGGGAATAGCGGCGAGTGCTTGGGATTGGCAGAGGGCGGCGGGGAGTGATGAGGCGAGAGGGCGGGAGGCGCAGGGCGAGGCGCGCGCGGGCTGTCGCTGCGGCACCGCGCGACGCCAAACAGAGCGGCGTTTGCGTAGGGGCTTATCGGGTGACGGATGAGCCACGCCGCGCTCCCTCCCCCGCCATCGCTCACCCCCTCGCCCACTCTCGCCGGACAGGTTCACCTCGCTCCAGCCTCCACTTCAGAAATCCACAAATGCACCTGGCGTGTTTGCTCACAATCTCCTGTGTATGTGTCTGGCCATTTTTTGTTTGGATCAAAATTTGATTCAAACGTATTAGAAAAATAAGAAATAGAATTCGGTGACGGCACCAATGAGTTAAAAAATTGAATGTGATGTACCGCAAGGTTCAGAAATTTGAACATTTTTATTTCAGGGTACCCAAAGAACAAGAAAGAAATGAAGAGAAGAACATGTTATATTCGTACAACCTACAAATATTTAAAAATTACTGAATTACGAACTTCAAGACACACATAATTTGTAATTATGAAACAAGTATGCTTTTCGAAAAATTAGAGTTTTCAAAGAACATGTGACATCCTCTTAAACGGCCTTCACACTATCCAAAATCAAAATTTTAAAAATAGCGATGCAGTCTTTTCTTTGAAAATTTTAAAAATGTCCCAGGGGCTTCATGTGATGTACCCCTCAAAATCTAAATTTCAATTTTAAATTCTAGGGACCGTGACTTCAGCCGGATCGATTGGGGTATATCAATTTTGGAGACAATCGGTTTAAAAGTTTAGCCGCTAGCGTTGTTCACAAAGGGTCAGACAACCAGACGGACAGACTGCCGAACAGGCAGACGGTCAGACAGTCGTTTTGCCGTCATTTGGTTTTTCGGTTCAAAGGAACGTCCATTGAAAATGGAACACAAAATTAAGTTCATTATGCTACGCGTACAAAATTCTTACAAATTCAGTCAGCCTTCGTACTGCTCGTTGTGTATATTTCGCGAATATTCATTTCCGCCTGAGATATGGCATAATATTTTGGGGAAATACATTTTATAGCTCCCAGACTTTTAGATTACAAAAAAGAATTGTACGAATAATAACCCCCTCCATCGTGATTCTTGTAAGCCTCTCTTCATTAATCTAGGAATTTTTCCATTACCTTCTCTGTTTATTTACGAATTACTGATCTTTGTCAAAAATGACTTGCTTAAGGGCGGGAATATATTTTCAGAAAATGCCGATGTCTATTACTATAACACTAGACGGAGAAATCATAATCATCAGGTGCAGTATCAACATCTCAGTACAAAAAATTCACATACAATACATGTACATTATTTTACAACACTTTGCCAGATGACATTAAACGATTAAATTCGATAGAAAAGTTTAAACCCACAGTGAAATCGTTTCTGCTGCATAACTGTTTCTATACAATTAGAGACTATACTGAGCATCACAAGGAAAGTAATATTAATTTTAACAGTGATACGTATTATTCCTGGACTCTATAATTCTAAACAATATGTATCAGCTTCTGGATCAATGATCCCTATCTCAATCAGGTTTTCGTTCAGTTTCCCTGATCCATTGATCAAATGCTGAGATGGTCCCTTGTTTCGCTTCTGGACATAAATGTAACTTCTTTATCTGTGCACGTCTTCTAGGATTCAGTGGGAAATATAGTTATTTAAATTATCGTTTCCATGTTGTCGCGGCAGGAAATATTATTCCTTGACGAAGGACATCAAGAGCCCAAAATTAATTGCCTATTTATCCTTGAAAATATATTTTATTAGATGGGAGCGTTTTCTTTGTTTCTTTTAATTCAAAAATCAAGTAGTATATGACTTAGTGTAGGGATCACAGAATTTTGAAAATGTGCACAGAATTCACTTCTCCCCATAATCCGTCATACACAGTTTCAACTGTTTTTGGTAAATAAATAAATAAATAAATAAATAAATAAATAAATAAAGGACTCACGAAACATTGATTCTGGATACACTTGCCAGAGGGTTTTTTTGTTGTAAATTCAGCAACTAGATTTATCCACAATTTCTCTACAAGGGCCCCACAAAAGGAGTTGCCTGCAGAAAGTTCTCCGTTTTTAGCATTACATTACTTTGTCTCTACTCCGTAGCGAGAAAGTAAAAACTATAGATTAAGTGCCAATCACACCTGCAGGATTTCATCCGGTTCTCAGTTCTAAAACTTACATTTTGCGTTTAAGACAAGTTAGTGTAATCTAAAAAACTGAACATCTATTATAAATGAAGTCTGTTGTCCAACCCATTTTATCCTCGTTTAAATGTATTGCAACATGAGTCTGCATTTCTATAACCCGTCTTAGCCTCAGCATTCTCTATGAAAAATTACTCTGCATGTAAAGAGGGAGAAAATTCATTGTCTAATGGATTATCGTCATACATACATGACAATACTTGGTACTTCAGATAGTTGATCTGTAAGTTTAAACGTAGTGTGCCAATGAGGTTTGAACCATACCAAGTGGACTCATATAGACCGAACGTGAAATAAACTTCATTGTGCAGTACAGCAAGATTACAAAACTTATGATCAGAAAATAAACAATGGCTCAGATGTATAGTTCTCTGGAATATTTTCGTTAAAATTAATACAAATCTCCTAAAATACTAATCTAATAACTTAATACATTGTGTAAATCTCTTAAAAATTGCTGTAACATATGGCGTTGAAAAATGAAAACGCTTGTTTTTTTGCTCTTTATAAAGAGAACGGTTTACAACCTTTAACTTATTTTTCAGAATGACCAGTTAAATTATACAACTGAAGTGGACAATCCCAAGATATATTTGCAATTATTTTTAATTTTTTTTAGAGAACATGCTGAATTGTACGGTCATAGTCTCAAAAAAATTATATGCTTGAGTTGAAACGGAGGTGACCTCTCTCTTATTACTGTCCACCCCTTTTCTTTATTAGAATTTCATCTTAACCTTCCTTACTCATCCTGTCTTCTGGGCAGATTAAATACATAGCATGGTCGAGAGTACACATTTTAGAACTTGAAAACTGTTCTTGATGAGTTTGATTTTTTCCCTTGATTATTATTTATCTCTAATCTACTAAAGCGAGTAAAAATGGTGGTGCTATTACTTACTCATTAAAGCACTGTTGCTAATATTCCCAGATGAGTCTCCTATTTTTCTCTACATATTCCCAAGCTAGTAAGTTGATGATTGATTAATTGATGTTCCGGAAACATCAACTGCAATGATCTTGTCAGTGTAGTGAATGTTCTTCCCGGTGGGTGATGATTCCTTCCCTGAAGTACAGTTAGATCGACGCACTCTACACGAGGGCTTGCGTGAGGTTCGTACCCAAGCATTTGCCATTGCTGCAGCAGCCAGGACAAGATCTAAGCTTCCAACTTTTGTGGTGGTATAGTGCATGTAATTGCATGTGAGTGGGTGGGTGAGTAAAAAGTAGGTGCAGGACAAGGAAAAGGAAGGAAATACAACACGCGGCCCGTGGCCCATTTGTTAGGTACTGCTCCGGCATTCGCCTGATGTTGATCGGAGACACCACGGAAAACTACGATCAGCTCAACCGGCCGCTAGAATTGTCCTGGAGAGAGCGACTGAATTCGAAATAGCTGTAAAGCTAGTGTCGATAATCCGCCTAAGACCGTGCTCCATCGCTACAGTCTCTCAGTTAGAGTGGCTGCAGAGACAGCGACTAAGGAGGCTCTGAGATAAACTCAGCAGATCCGTCAGATTCTTTTATTTATTACCGCTCAAAAAAGGTGTGAATTTCGATTTCGTATATGATAGATTGCTATAAATTATCATCAACGATTTTCTCTTCAATTCAATATCGAAGTAAGACTTAATACAATTGTATAATCCAAGCAAAAGAACTGCGAAATTAAGTTTCCACCAATATACTAGAAAAATTTGGTAGTTATTTGCGATGGTGTGCTTCTATTTACAGCTATTCCGACAGTGGCACTTCTTCAAAAATGTTACGTTAGATCATCAATTCAGATGATGTTTTGATGATTCATGTGAAAATTTTGAATTTGCGGATATTAACTGAGACTTCTCATATTTTCAGCAAGATTGTATTAAAGAACTTTTTTTATTTAAGTTCTTGTGTTTTTGCTCTTTGCATAAACCCGTGAACCTTGTACATCACCGCCTCTGACATTGTTTGAACCGAAACAGTGACAATTAGAACTGTGTATCGGTATACCGCATGTCCCTTCGCAGAGAGCTGTAGCCGCCATCTTGTTTGCTCTGCCTTCCCGCAGTGGCCTCTATGTTTGAGCCCAGCAGCGACGTGACAGTCTGTCCCGGAATCGAACCCGGGACGCTGCGGTGAAACTGCAGGGTCTCTATAGCAAACAGAAGCTTTTGAAAGAGATAAAGGACAGTTATTGCGTAGATTGTATAGGCTTACGGATAATGAATAGATTTCAGAATATTTAGTACAAACTAGTGGTGCGACCATAGCGCATGCATTCTTGGATTATTTGTAACTCTTGCAATTTTCGACCATTCAAAGGGTTCAGTAAAAAAAAGTGTGCTATTTTTACAACCGTAATCTGAGAAAAAATTAAAGACAAAATTTGTATCTGTTAGAAAATCATGTTTTGAAACCTATCTTTATTTTACGCAATACTATTATGCAGAAACCGCTCACATTTTCAATCACTTGTTTACGATCTCATTTAAAGATCTGATTTTCAATAGTTGATTTTATTGCAAAAACCTCTGTTTTTAGAATCGTAGTTGTAGGAAGGCGCCGAATTTTTTCCTCAACATTTCAACAACATTACCTGAACAAATAAGTTACTACATGTTACTAGCACATAGGACATTAAACATATATATTTTTGTCGTCTTCAGAATTATAAAAACTCTTATGTTTCAGAATAGATACAAGTATTTTCATTTATTTTTATAATTATGATTTATCAATTACGTTGTGATATCTAGAACTATTACTCCGGACCTACCAACTACCGTACCCGTGCATGAATTTGTGCATGTTATATTCAACCAAAAACAGTCCCTTCAAAATCACGAGTTGATAGATCAATTTCAAAACTTTCTTTATGAATACAATAGAATAATAAATATAAAAATAGAATGTTTTAAGTGACAATTTATTGGTAGTGTTGGAATATTATATAAAACTCCACAAAAATTATATACGTGAGTTTACAAGTATTTTATTTTGTAGTTTATATTTGTTCATTGCTTTTAGTTATAAAGTGCATATTTAGAAGCTGGAACGTCAATTAAGAAATATGTAATTATTTGTGGAAAAGTGAGTGAGGTAATCCGGAAATTTCCAAATGGGGGTCAAGAGAAGACAACTATCGTGGCATGGCCGGACAGAGCATGGCAGGGAGTAGGGCGGAAAAGGGATTCAATGGAAGAGATAGAGGTAGGTCCCGCCGCAGGGCATGAAAAGATTGAATTCCTCTTCCTGTATAATAATTTACTATAATAAATACCCGAGCAACGCCGGGTACTTCAGGTAGTTAAATAATATGAAGATGAAAGGAGGAAGAATAAGAAAGAGCAGAGGAAGAAGGAGAAGCACAGGAAGAATGGAACAGAGAATGTACAAAGAAAAGAAAAACCACAAGCTTAGAATGAGAAGGAGGAGGAGAAGGTGGAAAAAAGAAGTAGGAAAGAAAAGAAGGAAGACAATAAGATAACGCAAGAAGAGGAGAAAAATAAGAAAATAAAGAACAAATCATAGGAAGAGATGGTGAAGAATAATTTAAAGACGTATAAGAAGAGACCGGAGGGAGAGAAGGTGATAAATGAATCTCCTGTTGTATTTAACCCGGCAGTGGAAATCGCGGGGGTCTGTGCGACTCCCGCGAAACTTTCTTCCCACTTGTTGTATTTACCACCCTGACCATTTGCTTCCTACCCTGATTGTAAGGGTGTCGGGAAACAGTGGACTTCAATAGATCACCCGATACATTCCCAAGATACTCAGTCTTTTCAACTTCCATGGTTTGATGAATAGGAAGGTGCATGGCATCCCATGAACCGTTCAAACCCCTGAGTTTGTATGGTAACAAATACATAAAAAATTACACAGTTCACCCAAACCAATTAAGTGTATTGAACAAATTTCCAGTACAACGTAAGATTGAATACAGCACAGCCGTGTGTCTGAGCACATGGCATAGGAGAAAAACATATGTTAAAAACGGTTGATTACAGAATCCAGTCGCGCATCACGCAGCAATCTAAGGCACCACTCACACATTAGATGTGCATATGACACTGAACTATGGTATCACAAAATGAACCGTAGCGGCGAAAAGATTGTAAAACAAAACAGCGACTTACAAAATCGCCATGCCTCTCTCTCACAGCTACATTGCAACTTGAGTTCGGCGTAGCCGATACTCAATGATCGCTTGGCGGCACTGTTTCAGAATATAGCCACCAGGATCGCTGGTTGACTTACATATAATGACTTGTACAGTCGTTACCAAGCTGCAAGGCGTATCAGACATTCAAAGAGTATTAGTTGCGTGAACACTGATCATTGCTTTAGTACCTTTCTGTTTTTGTGTCATGATATTTAATGTGCTTTCAGTTTGCCAATTTACTGAGTTTTATTGTGTGGCAAGCTGTTTTTGTTTGGGGTGCCCAGGGACCCCCGCGTTATCTTCTATTGTAGCAAAGGTGTCTTCAGTATCGTAAATTCTATTACTTTGGGAATGTATTGAATGCTGTATTTTTGCGTTCAGATACCTCTGCAAAGTTAATATTGAGTACTATAAACATTTTAGGTCACTTCATATGTTCAGAAAGAAGTTGAAGATACGACATTTGCTGAAAGCTGGAACAGAATATCGTTACTCACCGTTCTAAAAAAAAGCCTGCACGCAATTGAAAGAGACCGGTTGGATGTTTTTTCTTTGTTTTTTGATTCGGTTATGATTGAGAGAGTTACAAAATACACCAACATCAAAATTTAAAAGGATTTAGAAAGGAATAAAATTGATCGGAACACATGTAAGACTGACAAAGGGGAAATAGAGGCAGTAATTAGTCTACTTTTTTGCCTGCATCTGTGAAATCAGGGCATCAAGTTCTTGCTGACTTGTGAAATGTGGATATTATGGGTATCGAAATTTTCCATCGTACTTTGAGTTTGAAAATATTTCAATTTTTGCTACGAAACCCGGGCTTTGATGTGACAACACGCGTAGAGAGGAGACTGGTAGACAAATTAACTACAATTAATGTTAGATGCCTGATAAATTGATAATTGCTTAGCAACTAAGTTCTCAATAATTTTTTTTAGAATTTGAAACGTTGTAAAACATTCCAACTTTAATGTTTGGCTTCCAACATGTTTAATGCTTGGGTCACACAATCTAGTAAATCTAGCGCTGCAACAGTGCCATCTGACACACACACGCAGCATCTCCAGTGGAGTGCGGGTTAAATCGTCTAGGAATGTCCGACTCGCTCTCCCATTTCTAGGACACGTCCACATGCCTGGACAAATGTGACAGACCAGTGTGCGGAATGTTATTTAAATTCTTTGAGTACGTGGCTTTAGACATTATGTAAGCAACAGGGGTAAACAACGAAACTAAAGAATGTATACGAGCTGCTGTTTCTGCAATACCAAGAACTTGATTGTTACGTGAAATGTTGTTCTTTTTTATAATTATTTCATTAAAATTGTTTGTTCCAAATAGAATTTAATTTGAAAATTTCAAATAGAATTGCAAATAGAAATTTAAAAATGAAGAAAAGTATTTATAATACAATTAGTATTTCAATTTGCAGATGATTGTACGTGATAAATCTTCAGTTGAAAATTGGTTATCATATATTACAAGTACTAAGAGGTAATAACAAATTCTGATAGTATTTCCAAGCTCTTTTTTTTTCAAATTTTGTACGGAACATTTTCAATCTTAACATTAAAAATACTGTTTGGGACAATGAACGTATGCAATAATAAAAATTAAATTTATTCCTTGTTAGTAAGCGTAAAATTTTAGAACGTAAAAATGTACTACATTATTTTCTTTTGTTCAGATTTTTAAAGGTATTTAGAATGTTTAATTCGAACAATTTTTGGCTTTCGTACATACAGAAAAAAAAATCGCACTACCGTTTTGCTAACACACTCTTCCTTGCACTCTATTAAAAACTGGAAATGTTCTCAAATTTAAAAAAAAGTTATTTATTGTGTGAGTGCTAAAAGTAACATTATGACTCAAAGTGACTCGCTGGATCGCACCACTCGGTCTATCGGTCTCATGTCGCAAAATTTCTATTCGCAAAAAAATGGTCATTTTTAGCGCGTGTGTCATAAACTAGTTATAGGCAGTATTCCATTTTATTTTAGTTCAGAACAAAAATCACTTAATGATACATTACGTTCAGTAGTAGCTGATAAGGTCACACCAAAGCATTTTGTTATTTTTAACCGTTAATCTGACATATAAGCATCGTCTCACGTCATCGTCTCATCGTCATCGTCTTTCGTACTGGCGCAAAAGTTTGTTATTGCTGGGCATTCCCTGAGAGACCCGTTTTTACTAGTAGCTGCCTAATAATGTAATAGGTATTAATAAGAGAAGCATTTATACCCGCCATCATTCAATTTGCGGACCGTCACTCGAAGTCGCTGTCCCTGGGCCTAGCAACGAGGTATATCAACGCCGGCGCGCGACGTCACCAATACGTGCTCTGAAGGTGCGCCGCACGCGCTCCATGAGCACACGTCCCCCGGCGCGGCGTTGTCAGCGCGCTGAGTGGCAGCTGCATCACCCGGGCGAGCTGCCTCGACGGCGACGCGGCCGCGCCCCGCTCGGACTTCACACGTCACGGCACGTGGCCGGAGGGGGTTGGCTTTAGTGGGTGGGGCAGGCGACCACGTGATGAGGGATGATTTGGGGCATGTGGGTGGGTGGGGGGCGGGCGGCCGCGAGGAGAGGGTTGGCTTTAGTGGGTAGGGGCAGGCGACCACGCGAAGAGGGTTGATTTGGGGTATGTGGGTGGGTGGGGGCGGACGGCCGCGAGGAGAGGATTGGCTTTAGTGGGTGGGGCAGGCGACTACGTGAAGAGGGTTGGTTTGGGGCAGGTGAGTGGGTGGGGGCCGGCGGCAGCGAGGAG
>BLKR01007124.1:0-43607 GCA_011170035.1 Teleogryllus occipitalis | reverse complement strand
CCGCCTCCGACCCCGCCTCCGACCCTGTCTCCGACCCCGCCTCCGACCCCGCCTCCGACCCCGCCTCCGACCCCGCCTCCGACCCCGCCTCCGACCCCGCCTCCGACCCCGCCTACGTCCCCGCCTCCCCTGCTTCCGTCTCCGTATCAATACCCTGCGTGCCCCCGTCTCCCTCATTACCACTGCTACCGCCTTCGCCATAGCCTCTCCATTTCCTTTCTCCGTCTCTCTACCACCTCCTCTTCCCCCTCTTCCTCAGCTTCCGCCCCCATCGTTCCACCGCTGCACTGTCGCGAAGGCTCCCTTTGCAGGCGAGCTTTTACTAATGAGTTATCGATTCCGGGAGGGAGGGTGCAAAGCCGTGCGGGATAGGGCGGCTTTTTAAGGTAAACGCGCATTTACGCCGCATCGGATAAAGCATCCGCGGCGGCGAGGGCAGTGCGAGGGGCGACGGAGGCGGCGAGCGTTGCGTGAGGGCGAGGCGGGGGTTAGGAGGAGCGGGGAGGGTTGGAGTCGGAGGACGGGGCGCGGGGCGGGGGGCGCAGCGGGAGCGGGAGAAGGGGTGTCGGTTGCGTTTGAGCCAGGGCCCTCTAAGTAGATTTTGTCGAGCAGCCCCACCGCTCCCTGTTTCCGGCGGTCCCTTTCTCCCTACCACAGTCATTCGACGAGCCACCAGTTAATGTAAGTGTATCCCCGGTGTTCTTCAGTGTGCTGACTGTTTTGAGTTATTAATATTACATGTTTGATATGGATGTCATATTGAAATGAATATCTCTTTTATATTACAAGGTGCTAGCTGAATGATGCTGTCGCAATATACTAAGTTTCGTTGAAAGTTATACCAAACGTGCAATATTCAAATATATCAACAAAAAGTACAGTAGTAATTTTTTGTACAACGTATAAAATAATTTTATCATTGTTGTACGAACACCATTCTTCTCGAATAATAATGACATAATTTATATAACAAAAATTATCATTAATAATAATAATAATAATAATAACAATAATAAGGGAAGTAAGTAGGATGGAAGGGAATAATAAGGGAAGTAAGTAGTGATGGAAAGGTCATGAACCTTTGGATTGCCTGTTATCGACCTAGTGAGAGTACAGTAGAGAAACTGGAATGGCTCACCAGGCCACTGATTAGAGTGGAGACCCGAACCGTACATTCGCCAGTGAAGGAGGCTGCCTTCAGCAGCCAGTGAAAATCCCGTAGGCTTTAATAATGCTAACTGGCGATCGGGCGGACTCTTTGCTGTGCCTTGAGGGGAATGTCCCGAGCCCATTGTGGACATTGCAGTAACGGATGACAGGAAATAACCCATGAGTTTAGTGTGATCCGTGAACTCGAACATGCTTCCTGCAAAACTTCACTTAAAACCAATTAGCAAAATGGATAGTACAAGTAATGTAATGAATCTTAACGTGCTTTGTTCTACCAATGTCCCATACCTGCTCAGAAACCGAGCTAATGCCACTTTGTCGACGTCTAGCTATCCCACGGATGTTTGACCCAGGGGTCCAGAGTCGGCAGTAGCTCGAAGCTATCGTGAGAGATGAACACAGGATGAATTAAAGGTGGTAATGTGGTGCTTTTACTGCGCAAAAGCGAAAAATGGAGGCTCGGAAATATGTGTTCAAGATGTGGAGAGAGCGGAACCCACATATAACACCTACCTTAGATTCAAAGAAGCGTGCCAGTCAACGATGATACGTACTCAGCAGTGGAAAATAACATCTTGCAGACACTCAGAGAAATGCGGAGAATGTTCTTCGATCGAACTATCCACATGAAAATTTAGAACCATCTAATATCTCTAAAAACGACCGTCCTCTCGAAGGTTCATCTCTTTCCAGAACACCCGTCAGTGGTGAAAATTCATCTGGCTATTAATCACACGATAAAGACATGATGGTAATATCCTTCGACGCGAGATAGAGAGAGTTCGTCAACTTCCATTCGAATCTCCTACACCGTTGAGAAGTATATACGAAAATGCTAAAGCTAGGAGAGTGATAGACACAGCGAACACTGTCTTAAATGAGGAGGTACAGACCCCAGGTCGAGATCTATATAATAATCGCATCGTGTATTCAACTGGATCTCTGGTATCTCAGATAATTTTGGGGCCAGCCAAAAATACCAACGGTCGACAGCCAAACCGAGTAAACAGCCTCGTACCCCCATGGACGAAAATAATTATGAAACGGATAGCCGACACTCCGCGTGGTATATTACTCTCAGCCGAGGCATATTCTAAATCAACGAACATCTCTGAAGTTCAACGAAAAATATTCTATGTTGAACAAAAATACAAAATTGAAAATGACACAGGCAGGCTAATGGTAGCTGAAAAGCTAAAAGAGATGATCCAAGCATGGGCTTAACACATTAGAACTTACGAACGTAGAGTAGATTTCCGTGTTCAGAATCGGTTGTATGAAACAGACGCGAAGAGATTCTATCGTAATGAGGTCCAAACATCAAATGGTAATGCTATCACACCTTCAAAAGATGACTTCAAAATATTTTCGGCAGAAAGGGGAGAGGAAAGCAGATCCTACAACAACGACGCATCTTAGCTCCACTCGTCATTTGATGCTGCCGATGGACTCGTGGAAACTGTAGAACATGTTCACCAATTCTCGGAAGTGAACCTCTTCCGAGCAATTAAGATCATGCGAAACTGGAAATCCCCCGGGATAAATTAGATTCAAATTTATTGGAATAAGAAAATGACAGCATTACATTTAAATCTGTTAAATGGCCAGGCTGTTAATAAAATTTTAGAAAATCCAAAGGAACTCCCGTAACGGCTCACACGCGGCATCACTTATTTGCTCCCAAAGAGGGAGACAGTTCTTTGGCGAAAGCCAATCACTTGTCTGCCAGTAAGTTATTACAGCAGCCATATCTGACCAAATGAACTGGCACCATCTGTTGCCAGTTGCCAGGATGTCGTAAAGGTTCCTATGGCTGTATGGAAATCTTGTTAAGTAAAGTCATCTTGAATTATGTAAATAAACGAAAACGTAATTTAAGTATGGCTTGGATTGTTTACCCGAAGGCTTTTGACAATGAACTACACGATTGGATTTTGAAGACTCTGGAGATCTTTCGATTTCATCCTTGACTTACTAAGATTATCGAGGCAAGTATGACGTCGTAAACTACTAGGTTACTAATATACAGCGGAAGGGAAGCAGTATAAACAAGAAGTATTCAGATTTACAGGGAATTTTTCAAAGAGATTCGCTATCCCCTCTGTTGTTTTGCATTAGTTCGATCGCACTTTCGCATTGTAGGGGTATTGTGAGAGTAGCAAGAAGCATTATGAACAAGACTATGAACGACACGCAGAATAACGGAAACACTGAACTTCTTGTGCTACTTATCAAGAAATGTGAGACACAAAACATGTTAAGGAAATCATGAAGAGACAAACCACTCCATGGACAGTATCTAAAAAGAATGTACAAGGTGCAGATCAATAAATATCAATAATTTAGGGGCTTAAAAAGTCAAGAAAAAAGCCAGAATCGGAAGGACTTGTAATTGCTGCCGAAGATCAGGAGGTTCTCAAAATTTCCTACGATGAGAAATGCCGCATCTGCCAGGATCAAGTAGAAACCATTGATCATATTGTCTCAGATTGTCCAGTTCTAGCAAAGACCGAATACTTGAAAACAAACGACAAAGTGTGTAGTTACCTTCACTGGCAGATCTGTACCACCCTCGTTTCAAACACCAAGTGCCTACGAGCAATCGCCAAAACCGGTGAGGTCTGTTGGACTGTGTACTTCTTCGGAAATTCTTTGGAATTACTTACCATCAGAAACCATTTGTTAGCAGCATTTGCTTTTATTTTATTTTCTAACATATCTCTTCATATTACTTTCTACTCTAGCCGATTTAATGTGCGCAGACGGATCCAGCGATACTTTATCTTTGATATATCTGATCTCAATTCCATATCAATCGTGAAGAAAAAGGAAGTTCTGCGTCCTCGGGCCTTCGATATCTTGAAACGCGCCAGTAATATTTCAAGAATTTTGCACATCTTTATTTCTAAAAAAAAGTGTAACAAAAATAAACTTAGTAGAAGTGTTTCTATCTCAACTCCGTTTCGATCCTTCAACTTAATTCCGCCATATCCATTCCACTGTATTAAAATGATTAGTAAGTGTTCGTCGCTCTGAATAACATTGATGAGGTGTCAGCGTTTACGTCTGAGGGATGATCGTTCATAATAAATATCCGATGAGGTAGTTATACATATAAGCAAAACATATAGCGTGCTACAAGTCGAGACCCATTTAAGCAATAAAAAAACATTGTTTAATACCACTTACACGAGGCATACGATGATGATTGTGCTTTTTAGAATTCATAATATTAATTTTACTTGAAAGGTTGCCAGTTTCCTATTTAAAAAATATTCAACAAAACCCTTGGTTAAACTTTAACAGAGTAATTTAAACAGAATTTACATTGCATTGTACTGATTTGTTAATAATAATCAAGACTTCAATAACGTCCGCTCTTATTGGCCTCCAAATAATTACCCAGTGTTAGACTCAATGCTAATAACCTGGACTCTGACACGACAACAATAATGCTACAATGGCTCTTTGTGTCTTAAGCCCTTCTACAAACGTTACATTAAACTCGGTCACAGAAACAATGGTGCTATGGTTTCAATAACATTAATTGACGAGACGCGGTGACTGGACGTTATGATTGTCCGTTGCATGTGAAATGGAAGGAATCAAAGATACAATTACGTGAGAGGAGCCGAGTTACACTGATCACAATAAGGAAGGCTAATGGCCTAGGGCCCTGGTGAGAGCTGAATCAAACAAATAACGGGAAGGATTCATTTTTACTCACGTACGGACCACTTTCCAGGGCACTTCTCACTTTTCCAACCGAAATCTGTGGCTCAGTGAATCAACTGATGTCAGTGCAGAGCCTCTGACCGGGAGGTCCTAGGTTCTAGTCCCGACGACGGAAGGATTTTCAACACTAGCTTGTTAGCTTGGTCCAATTCAGTCGCGGAATCTAGTTAATACAGTCATGCGCGTCACTAATTGAAATATGAGGCATTTGATTATGATAATATCATTATGATTAATAGATTAATAGATTAGGCAGATGGCGCTACTTGACGGTTCTACGCCAAGGAGAGACAAGTCACGTGACGCACAACCCGATGCGTGATTGGCGGAGAGCCACCGCGTTATCATGACGGGAGAGGGAATGGCGCGTGCCATAAATAGGGAGATACGGGCTTTCTGAGCCTTCTTATTTGAGAATTCTTCGGTGAGCGATCTTCTGCTTTTCTGGTTCGGCCCCTCTGAGTATCGCGCCGCCGTATGGCTGCTAAGTGCCGCGATCAGTGTCTCGCGGTGAGGCGTTAGCCGCCGAACGTGAACTGGTACAAGCGTGGACGTTACCGCGTGTACGCAAGCAAAGCGTGTCCGCCCCACATGTGCGGGCACCACCCGAAGCAACGGAAGACGGAAGGCGCCTTCCCTGAAGCATCGCTCTCACCACGCCGCCACTTCAGCGAGTTGCGAGGGAGACTCGGCGTCGACTGGAGCTGACTGAGCCTCGCTACCACCGGAGACCAACACCTATCAGCGCCGGTCACGGAGCATTCGGGTGAGATCGCCAAGTGGGGCAACCACCCACGAACATTTAAATCAAAAGGTAGAGAGAAAGACGGTTAAGAGAGAGAGAGAGAGGAATAGATCGTCAGAGCGCAGTAGGCGTCAACTGTAATTTAGGACTGATATGATGTATGGGGCATAATTGTTTATCTTGGGTGGGTATTAGTATCATTAAAGCAATATTTATTATATAATCAGCTCATTCAATGAAAGAAAACCAGAATCCAGTCATGCATGTCTCCCGAATCCTCTGCCAGATTCTTTAAGTGGCTACGCAGGTGAGTTCTCACTACCACTGGCAGCCGGGCAAGCAGCCAGCCCACGTTGAACAGGGAAGAAGCTCACAATATATATATATATATATATATATATATATATATATATATATATATATATATATATAAAATTCACAAAGTATAGAAATAAAAAATGCCGTAAGGTTGCCAGCCATCGCTCAGGCAATAAAACAAAACTAGAAAACAAATTATAGGATTGACAAAGTACCATGCATAAATTCATATTTATTTTGTACAACAAAACGTTGTTTGGTGGACGGCTACATTTAAAATATACGTTAAACAAGAATCACAAATAATCAAAATTTAGCAAAATAAATACTCATCTAACATATGACAATATGTATATCATTGGTTTCGTCATTTTACGCTCGTCATGATACACTAAAAACATAAGTATAGTTCCATTTGAAAGAAAAAAGTTACCTCAATATCTCTTAAAATACAAGTGATAAAATCGAAACAAATACATGCCTCAATTAGCTCCATTCCCTAATGCACTTTCGTGAAAACTGCTTTGCAATAACTTCAACCGTTCAAAAATTACAGGATGTGCTAAAGTTCCGTGATTCGACCTGCATATAATGAACCAACTTAAAGTTTTTTGTAAATTGAAGTAAACATTTTACAAATTTAGAAGTTAATTTCTCATATTCGAGACATCCAATCGGTATGGCACTTACAGACTCAGTCGTCTTGTAGACATAGAAATCAATGAAAAAATATATTTTCGAATGTGTAGTACCTATTAAATATGACCTGGTACTCAATTGGACATATTTGAATCAGTATGGCGGTTACTTAGACACGCCGAAACGGTGTGGCGTGGTCCTAAGCGGCGATGAAAAAGAATTTTCTACTATTTGTCAAAAATTAGCTTTGAGCTTGTAATACAGGAGGGCATTGAAAATTACACTTTGAATTCAATATGGCGTACTATTTGAAACGCTTCATCGGTGCGGTTTACAAATCTTTCACACTTTGGCTATCTAACGAACAATGTACAGCAAAAATGAGCTATGTACTCATTCCGAATAGCATATTTTTTTCGAGGCATTCAAAAATTTTATCAGCGCAATGCCGAGACCTACAGGCCGCTATACTTGCGTTTCCCTGTACCTCATAACACTGGCTAATTTCTGCAAATGTTTTAGCTTTGAGCTCATCATACGTGGTATTTCTTGCTGGCTCCCGGCCTAAAACTTGGGCTTTACTTTACTGTTTCCAAACTAAATAGATTTTCTTATTTGTGACATTTAGATGCATGCTTAGCGATCCTACTCCCGTAAACAATAGCTATCCAGAATTTATGGTGCAAAATAGTTGATTGAGAAACTTCAATGTATACATGAAGAGCTTGGCGGTAAAATAACATCAAAAACATCGGTTCCGTCAATACTAGGAACAATCTGTCACTTCTTTACTGGCAATGACTCATTCTTTTTATGACACCTACTGTATCATTAATACCCGATAAATATTTTCTCGTCAAATTATCGAGTTAGAAATGAGTTCACAGAACGCATTAGAATAAGTAAAATGATTAATTAGGTATCATATTACTAGTTTCGTTTAATATTATGATATTGTACCAGTTCTCTTGAACAAGTTACATTCATATAATCGCTTTTCTTTTGAAGTAAAGCTCTCTTCATGTGTACATAAATTTATATCTTTAATTTTCACGCGTATTTCATGTAACAACGCTGCATCTCATTAGTATGTTTATGAAAGGAAGTAAACATGCGTTGGGAGCTATTAATGAGTGTCGTATATTTGCAACAGAGGGATATAAAATCACAAGCTAAATGAAATCATTAAACCGGTTTTGCGGGAAAAGAGCGACTCATACAAATATTCACAAGTAAATGCCTGACATTCTAGTTATAATGATCACCATACATTACATTGCCAAAAAATACAACTCCAGTACACTACAGTACTTTACCCGATAATTCTAAATAGGTTAGGACATTATATCGTTCGAAAATAGTCTCATGTAGCTGATGTAATGTGTTTTATTAAATAGAGGGAAGGCTAATAGGATTAACTTTCAGTTCAATTATAAAAATGCTCACTGCATTACATAAAATATTGCTAAATGGAAGCTAAATAAAAAACTAGTGGTTCTACGATAACAATTATGCTGAAAAAGTGTACATTGTTCGAAATCTGTGATTGTCAAAAAAATCCACTAAGTGGTATAAGGCGACAGTGCTTGAGAAAATAGAAATGTATAATATTAGGCAAAATAAATATTTTATACGTTTTCAGAGAAAATTTATTGAAATGTATGATAGAAGCAAATGGAATAATTAGTTAATGATCAACTCTTTGTTCCTGCGTCGGACTTTAGCGCCCACGATCGCCACCATTCACACCAAAAACAGAAACAATCGCCTAAAAATGTCGCCCAGCATGCAAAAAATGTCGCTCAGTGAAAAAAATGCTATGCGTGCGAGAAAACTATTTTGTACAATACAGGTAAAACATTTTGTTGGGGTTTGTTTATACGTTTAGACAATTGAATAAATCATGAAATATTAAGAGGACAATTTGTATTGGTCTCCAGGGATCTTTGGTTGGTTTGTCACCGCAAATGACTGTCGCAGATGAACGGCAATGTTCAGGAGTGAAGATTTCATAATATAGTTTAATAATAGGGAGGTCGGCATTGGAACTAATGTTAGTGTACTAAAACTGTAACCAGCGCACTACTGCGCTATTTACCGGACTAATTGAACGCAAACATTTTTAACTACATGATCCCTTGGTTCTATTATCACTTGGTCCCTTTTCCCTTTGTCTCTTGGTGCACTTGGTCCCTTTTCTTTGTCCCTTTTCCTTGGTTCCTTTGTTTTTTTGTCCTTTTTGGTTAGTTTGATTCTTCCGGCTAGACGAAAGTATTTTGTTTTCTTTTTTCCAGTCACAGATTTATCATATTACTTGAGCATCCTCTCGTCTCTAGCATTCGTGCAAAAAATGAACTTTAATCTCCCTAGGCATGCCCTGAAAGATCTGCTTTTAGTAGTGGCAGGCTAAAATATTTATTTATGCACCAAGGGTGTTATAAGGGTTCTTTCGAAGGCAATAACAAGCAGTAATGTATCACTAGAAGATAAAAACAGTTATAACATCATGAAGCCGACATAATGCAAATAAAGCACGGGAAGGTGTTTGTACAACGGGGCGATATCCAAGACTGTAACTCGTAATACATCGTAATACCACCGTCTTGAAATCTGTTGTTTCAGAAATAAATTTTATTTGATAATAATCACTCATACATCGTGTATTGATATAGCTCATTTGATCAGATTGTTTTCAACGAACGCAGACTTTTCGTAATTCTCTATTCTCTATTATGATATTGCAATCAGACAATCAAAGAGAGGAACGAAAAGCCCTCTTAACAGGCGGCGTCTCTCAAGGATTTTAACAGCCAGTCTTCGTTAAGAACAATAGAAATAATGATTTGAATCTAAAGATGGTTTATGAGTGCTGAAAAGTATTTCTTCTTTTTATGATTATTTTCTTTTAAGAAGGTTACGAAAAGTATTGAACAAAGCACGGCCGTCATCACAAATAAAGGTCTCGCCTATCGCCTCGATTTACGAACTTCATTCGCATCGTTATTTGCTCTATATCGACTTAATAACATTAATATCATGTACCGGATACCGACCGTAAAGAGTGGGGTTTTGTTATTCTCTCTGATAGTAGAGTTATGATTATTGTGCGTTTCCGGGAGCGTCAACTCCTATGATCATTACTTCTGTTACAGTGGAGCAGGTTTGTTTCCTTTTTCATCATGGGGGCTATGTTCTATGGGCTATGTTCTTCCCCTGCTGAATGCTATGGGTTTCCCTACCCAGGTATCACCTGCCAGCGGGGAACCGCCCCAATCGAGACAAGATCTAAGGTTCCGACTGGTCTCCCTGCATAAGTGATAGTGTAGTATTTGTATGTGTGTGTAAGTGAGGAGTGATGATAGGACAAAGAAGCGGAAGGATAGATCGCGCGTTAGCTGACCCGTTAGGGTACTGCTCCGGCATTCGCCTGGTGTTGATAAGAAAATACAAAAAACATCAATCAGAGCAGCCGGCCGCTAGAATTCTCCTCCAGGCAGTGGTTGTACTCGACATTGCAAAGTCGCTAGCGTCAAAATTCCAGTCACCTTCGTGACTCGAACTCTAGACCCAGATCCCAGCCAGAGCCTTTGCAGTGATATTAGTTGATGCTCTAAACCACCTCATAGGGTTGCGTTGTTTCGATACGACGTACATTACATCAAACAATATCAACGGACCGCCTTCTTTGAAGTGCATGTCGACGGGAGGGGCGCGAGGAGTTCGTGTGGCGCGTGGGGCGCATGGGGCGGATGGGGCATGTAGGATGTGTAGGGTGCGTGGGGCACGTGGAGCGTGGGGAGCGTGTGGGGCGTGTGGGGCGTGTGGGGCGTGTGGGGCGTGTGGGGAATGTGGGGCGTGTCGGGTGTGTGGGGTATGTGGGGTGTGTGGGGTGTGTGGGGTGTTTGGGGCGTGTAGGGCGTGTGAGGTGCTTGGAATGTGAGTCACGTGGCGCGCGTAGGGCGCTGGGCGCGTTGGTCATGTAAGGCGAGTGGGGCGCGAGGCGCGTGAGACGTGCGGGACACGTGAGGCATTTAGAGCGCGTGGGGCCCATGGGGCGCGTGGCCATGTGGTGTGCGCACGGTGCGTGTGGGGTTCTTGGGGCATGTGAGTCGCGTGGGCCATGTGCGCCGCATGGGGCGCGGGGGAGTGTGGGCGCGTGGGGAGTGTGGGGCGCGTGGGGAGGGTGGGGAGCGTGGGATGCGTGGGGAGTGTGGGGCGCGTGAGAGTGTGGGGCGCGTGGGGAGTGGGCGCGGGGACGTGGGGCGCGTGGGGATGTGGGGCGCGTGGGGATGTGGGGCGCGTGGGGATGGGCGCGTGGGATGTGGGGCGCGTGGGGAGGTGCGGCGCGTGGAGTGTGGGGCGTGAGTGGTGGGGCGCGTGGAGGGTGGGGGGAGCCGGGGAGGGTGGGGAGCCGGGGAGGTGGGGCGCGTGGGAGTGGGCGGCGCGTGGGGAGTGTGGGGCGCGTGGGGAGGTGGGGGCGCGTGGGGAGTGTGTGGGGGCGCGTGGGGGAGTGTGGGGAAGCGCGTGAGGCCGGGGCGCGTGGGGAGGCGCGTGGGGAGGTGGAGCGCGTAGGGAGAGTGGGCGCGTGGGAGTGTGCGCGGCACGTGGGGAGTGTGCGGCGCGGGGAGTGTGGGGCGCGTGGGGAGTGTGGCGTGGATGTGGGGCGCGTGGGGAGTGTGGGCGCGTGGGGAGCGTGGGGCGCGTGGGGAGCGGCGGGGGCGTGCGCGAGCGGGGCGCGTGGGGAGTGTGGGGCGCGTGGGGAGTGGTGTGGGGGCGCGTGGGGAGGGTGGGGCGCGTGAGTGGTGAAGCGCGTGGGGAGGGTAGGCGCGTGGGGAGGGTGGGGCGCGTGGGGAGGGTGGGGCGCGTGGGGAGGGTGGGGCGCGTGGGGAGTGTGCGGCGCGTGGGGAGGGTGGGGGCGCGTGGGGAGGGTGGGGCGCGTGGGGAGGGTGGTGCGTGGGGAGGGTGGGGCGCGTGAGTGGTGGAGCGCGTGGGGAGGGTGGGGCGCGTGGGGAGTGTGCGGCGCGTGGGGCGCGTGGTGGCTTGGAGCGTGCGGGGCGCGTGGGACGTGTGGCGTGGGGCCTGAGCCCCGGCCGGCGGCCGCGTGCGTGCGCGCCGAGGCGGCTTTGGCTTTGTGGAGCGCCTCCGCCGCGTAGCGCAGCGGCGCGCCGCGTCATACGTCGCTGGCTGCATCGCCGCGCGGCCAGCTGCCTTTGAAGCGGATTTGCGGCGGCGGCGGCGACGAAGCGGAGGTGGAGGCCGGGGGCGGCGGCGGCTCTTGCTTCTTTGTAGCCACGCGTGGGGAAGGAGCTGTCTCTCACCAACCGGCCCCGCCCACTTCGGCGCCTCCGTCCACGAGCGCTGGGTTCTGCCTCGCTTTCTTCCCACTTTCTTTCCTTGTCTCCGCAATGTTCTTCCGCTCTCCTACCTCTCTCTTCTTACATTCACCTTCTAATGGATCATTACACCTTTGTATCAGGGACCGAATACCGAAATATAGCGATGAAGATATTCATGAGAAAATATAGATATTTCAGTAGAATCATACCGGTATTTTGTGGTAAATCATTGTGATTTTACCACTGAGATGGCTCAGAGGAGCCACTGTTGACACTGCAGAGTTTCTGACCGATAGGTCCTACGTTTATGGTCTCGATGGAGGCGGATTTTCGACACTACCCACATTATTATAGATATTTCGAATTCGGACGCTGGCTGGAAAAGAGTTCTAGTGACTGGGTTTTCTGAACGGTAGATTTCAATGCTTTCGCCGATCAGTATCAGGTGAATGCAGACTTTAAGAAACGGGCCACTGGTAGCGCGTTATCTTTTCTTCCTCATTTTGTCGTCTTAAATACACAACTCTTTCACGCACTACACTACCAGACATCACGATAGATCACTCGAAGCCTAGAGTTCGTTCCGACTGAATGGGACATATTTGGAGAGAGGAAATGATCCTAAAGGCGACATTTAATTCGCGCCTGTATTTCACATCCTAGCGGGAGAGAAAGACTAATTTCCATAAATTTATTAATTGATTGGTTTATCCAGTTGACGTGGAAACGTCAACTGGGGTCCCGTTTGAAATGCATGTTTTATCCCGATAGGTGGAGATGTTTCTCCAATGACAGATTGTGAGATTCGGCGCTGACCTACAAGTGGGCTAGCAGGGAATTTCTCCGTCCAAGAATCTCCCATATCGAGGCACCCCTCCAGCCGGAACAAATTTTAAGTTCTCGACTGGCCTTCAGACAAACTGATGGTGTAGTGCATGTGAGTATGTGTGAGTAAAGAGAGAGATTGGGACAAAGAAGAAGAAAGAAATATTGGTGGAGTCCATCATCCGTTTGATAGTTACTATGAATCATTTCAAAGCAGTAGAAATTTGTGAACCCAGAATCGAATAATGAAGAATATTTCCAAAGAGAACCTCTTTCCGTACCAAGAAATAATTTCCGTTCTAGAAATAAACTGTCGTATCACATGCTACATTGTAACAGTAGCGAAGGCAACGCCGCCGTTACATCGCTTAGATTCTGGAGGTCAGTGATTCGACCCAAGGACGTTGACGATTCAGAACCAAACATTGGATTTTCCTCAGACAGATGACAAACCACCAGATACATTCCAAGCTATCAATTTCTTTTCCAAGTTTGAGCCATTGAAATGTGAGCGACGGATGGTTGATCGTTGGTTCCAATTTTCTTGCGAGGTGTGTATGTGTGTGCCTGTGTGTTGAGAACGAGAGAACACAGAATAACGAGAGAGACAAAGAGACTGAGCGAGACAGAGCGACAGAGAGACAGAGAGCGAGACAGTGGGAGAGAGCGAGAGAAAGCGGAAGATAGCGAGAGAACGAAAGAGAGACAGAGATCAAGATCGATAGAGAGTGAGGGGGAGCGAGGGAGGGAGAGAGAGAGAGAACGAGGGGGGCAGAGAGCGAGCGAGGCAGAGAGCGAGCGAGGCAGAGAGCGAGCGAGGCAGAGAGCGAGCGAGGGAGAGAGCGAGCGAGGGAGAGAGAGAGCGAGGGAGAGAGAGAGCGAAGGAGAGAGAGAGCGAGGGAGAGAGAGAGCGAGGGAGAGAGAGAGCGAGGGGGAGAGAGAGAGCGTGGGAGAGAGAGAGCGAGGGAGAGAGAGAGCGAGGGAGAGAGAGAGCGAGGGAGAGAGAGAGGAGAGGGAGAGAGAGAGGGAGGGAGAGAGAGAGCGAGGGAGAGAGAGAGCGGAGGGAGAGAGAGAGAGCGAGGGAGAGAGAGAGAGAGGGAGAGAGAGAGGCGAGGGGAGAGAGAGAGAGCGAGGGAGAGAGAGAGAGCGAGGAGAGAGAGAGAGCGAGGGAGAGAGAGAGAGCGAGGGAGAGAGAGAGCGAGGGAGAGAGAGAGCGAGGGAGAGAGAGAGCGAGGAGAGAGAGAGCGAGGGAGAGAGAGAGCGAGGGAGAGAGAGAGAGAGGGAGAGAGAGAGCGAGGGAGAGAGAGAGCGAGGGAGAGAGAGAGCGAGGGAGAGAGAGCGAGAGCGAGAGGGAGAGAGAGAGCGAGGGAGAGAGAGGAGTTGAGGAGAGAGAGAGAGAGCGAGGGAGAGAGAGAGCGGAGGGAGAGAGAGAGCGAGGGAGAGAGAGCCGAGGGAGAGAGAGAGCCGAGGGAGAGAGAGAGCGAGGGGAGAGAGAGCGAGAGGAGTGAGAGAGAGAGCTGAGGAGAGAGAGAGCGGAGGGAGAGAGAGCGAGGGAGAGAGAGAGCGAGGGAGAGAGAGAGCCGAGGGAGAGAGAGGCGAGGGAGAGAGAGCGAGGGGAGAGAGAGAGCGAGGGAGAGAGAGAGCGAGGAGAGAGAGCGAGGGAGAGAGAGAGCGAGGGAGAGAGATGAGGAGGGAGAGAGAGAGGAGAGAGAGAGAGGGAGAGAGAGGAGGGGAGAGAGAGCGAGGGAGAGAGAGCGAGGGAGAGAGAGCGAGGGAGAGAGAGCGAGGGAGAGAGAGCGCGAGGGAGAGAGAGAGTGGAGAGAGAGCGAGGGAGAGAGGGAGAGAGGAGAGCGAGGGAGAGAGAGCGAGGGAGAGAGAGCGAGGGAGAGAGAGCGAGGGAGAGAGGGAGAGAGAGCGAGGGAGAGAGAGCGAGGGAGAGAGAGCGAGGGAGAGAGAGCGAGGGAGAGAGAGCGAGGGAGAGAGAGCGAGAGAGAGAGAGAGCGAGGGAGAGAGAGCGAGGGAGAGAGAGCGAGGGAGAGAGAGCGAGGGAGAGAGAGCGAGGGAGAGAGAGCGAGGGAGAGAGAGCGAGAGACAGAGCATTCGTGTATGATTTATTGTATTTTGCAATTGCAAGCATTTTGCAAAATGATTAATAAGAGGATTTTATTTTCTCTGTGTGGATGGTGTGAGGTACATTATTTTCCATTGAAAATACTGGTATTATACGGGTATAACCCTTATTGACGTCCGTACAGTATAGCCGTCCTATAAGAGTATGTAACCGGTATAAAATAAAAAAGGTATTCGATGTACGGAAAAAGGCCGGCATTTATACTGGTAGTACTTTCTCTGAAAATGCTTCGTAGCACGGTCCGTGCAGCGTTTGCAGCTGGTTACACTCTGCCCGTCCCGTTGGTCCCCACTGTATTGCACTCGGTGTCGTCCCGCCTGCACCGCGCTCCTCCCTCCGCACCAGTTCAGCTCCGCCGCTTACATCACGTCCCTCCCCGCACTTCCATATCCACCCCCTCAATCCTATCTCAACCGTTCGTTCGTCCCCTCACACACTGTATCCCTCTCCATCCTCCCCGTTATACCAGGAAACTGTCCCGATACATTCCCTTCGACCTACATGTCCACCCCCGCGACCCTACGTGGTCCTCATTCAAATCGTTTTTACTTTCTTGTTACGGAGAAGAGAGAAAGTTATATAATGATGCGCAAAAAACGGCCAATTTTCGGGAGAAAACCTCCTATTACAGGGCCCTGGCAACAAAAAAGATGATAAATCTAGTTGCTAAATTTAGAAAAAGAACTCTAACACGTGGTGTGGTCAGAATTCATGATTTGTGAGTCTTTGAAACCGAAAAATCGAATGCAAAAGTTTGTCTCTCTATGAACAACGCTAGAGGCAAAACCGTTCAGCCGATTATCTCCAAAATTGACATACCCCAATCGAGTTGGCCGGTGTCACGGCCCCTGGTGTTTGAAGCCGATATTTTAATTTTGGGGATACTTTACATGAAAATTCAGGGTCCCAGTTTTCTCAACAAAATGGCTATATTGTTTTAGATTTTTTGTTGGATAGTGTGAAAGACGTTTAAGATAATGGTACAGATTGAAATCCCTGTTTTTGAAAGTTCGAAATTTTTCCGGATTCTCCCTACAACTAAAATGTTGAAGATGAACATTTTCCCTTAATAAAACCAGTTCTTTAAAGATAAGTTTTAAAATAAGGTCATGTAGACGTTTTCGAAAATGTGAGTATTTTTGGCGTAATTTTGCGTCAAAATACGGGCGAGAAAGTACGGGAAGTTTTAGCCACAGGTCCATTGTTTATTTTAGATTTTTGCAACTCGTACGCTTGTCACCTCTCTCTACATTTCTTCTCTCAAAACCACTTTCCTTAACAGTCTTCTTTCTCACCCTCTCTTTCCTTTCTAGTCCAAATTAGCTTCTCTCTACCCCGCTCTAACATTCTCGCAATTCTCCCGTTTCTCGCCCCGTTGCTGCTGCTTCCCGTTCTTGCTCCTCGAATTTTTTCGCCCTTTATGCCCCTTGCCTACTCTCATTCGGATATAGAATACTCACCATATATTCACCTCATTCGCCACCACTGGCAACTCTTTGTACCCTTCTCTTCTCCACTCCATCTCCACTCCAGCACCAGACGCCTAGCACCGCCCCAGCGCCGCACCCGCCCCGCCCGCGTACTGCCCGCCTACCGCCCGCGTACCGTCCGCGCCCCTCCCCGTCCAGCACCGCCCCTCCCCGTCCAGCACCGCCCCTCCCCGTCCAGCACCGCCCCTCCCAGCACCGCCGCTCCCAGCACCGCCCCTCCCAGCACCGCCCCTCCCAGCACCGCCCCTCCCAGCACCGCCCCTCCCAGCACCGCCCCTCCCAGCAGAGACGTTCCCGCACCACCTCCGCACCGCCCCCGAAACGCCCCACCCGGCCCTCGAACCTCCTCCATCCGCCGCCTCCTCCTCCTCCTCCTCCTCCTCCTCCTCCTCCTCCTCCTTCTCCCGCCCTTGGCGTCGTTAGAACTCCTCGAGCGCTCCGTCGCCAAACGCGGTTTGCGCTCCGGAGACGAGTGCTTGCTGTAGCTTGACGCAGGGCGATGCACGAGGTTTGCAGCCCTTTTGTCTTTTCGGCCGCAGCAGGGAACCGAATAACACGGTGTATTATCCCCACAATTCATTTTCCCTCGTATTTTCGTTTTGTTTTGTGGGATCCCTTTGAAATTCAAAATTTTAATACTTATTCATAGCCTTCATGGTCTTCCGCACTTCATGCTGCATTGCTTATTTTGCTTTGTGGAGCGAAATTCTGTTTTTAGGAAAACGATGGTCTTCGTGTGTCCGAAATTAATTCCGAATATGTGCTTGCATGTAAATTCCTTTTCATTTTCATTCGAAAATTTATCTCCCTCGGCTATTGACGACTCGCTTCGTAGAATCCCTGCTGAATGAGAGAACATTCAGTTACCACGAGATATGCACAAATATAATTTGATCGCAGAATTAAAATAATTTGCTTTTTCTACAAACGAAAATTTTATTTCAGATATTGTTGTTTTGTATTATGAAATAGGAATTCACATTTTGATGTACGCTTATATGACGGAATTTGGAATCTGCAATGCATAGAGATGGAAATTACTGTAGCGCGGTACAAACGAGTTCTAGAATGAAGATCAAATGAAAACAGTATGATTTAAGTGAGCATCGTTGGATGTTTTAGTACTTCAGAACAAACATTTAAATTCAACATTTGTCATTTGATTTTTCTCTCCAGCGGTAAGAGGTTCATTCATGAAAACGTTTAGGTATCCCTAAATTAGGAAGGAAGTAACCAGAGAAAATGTGTAGTCATTGGGTGCTTCTGTGTACGCGTATTCGAGAAACGATTAATATTCACAGAAGCAAGTTATATATATCCCATATATCAGCAGTAATTTCAAGAAGAACAAAGCAGGTGCAATTAAGAAGCGTTAAGTCAAGTCGTGTGCTGGGCAACACTCATATCAAGATATATCTTAGTTCATACATTTGTTTTATGTTCAGTGACAAAATATACTAGACAAACCTATATGAATCAGAAACATTATTATCTATCACTAACAATTAGCTATAAAATTTATTTTTAACGCTTATGGGGTGAAATAAAAAACAAATAAAAACGAAAAGTGACCGTGTAATAAATTTAACAAATTTGAATTAACAAGGAAATTATTCATCCAGTGCATCAGACAAATATTTCAACTTAGCAAGACGAAGAAAATAGAAGTGCATTTCACTTAACAAATGTCATTTTGTAACATGGAAAGAAAGTACTGGACGACGCGATGATTAGAGCCGAGCTCGGCATTTTAAAATGAGAATGCCAAAGACTCGTGTTTGAACTTTATATTTTGTTCCAATTCAAGGAAAATCGATTCTCTAATTACGTTTTGGCTCTATTTCATCGTTTTCTTTAATTAACACTAGATTTTTAATTTAATTTAATTAATTAACAAAAAAATTAGCACTAGCACGGCACACAGTTTTTAACAGTTTTTTGACATAAAATAAATAAAAAGAACTTGAGTCATTTCGACTCCGATCTTTAATAATTCTATTAAACGGAAATATTGCAAAATTACTTATCTACGTTACTGTAACATTTAAAGACGGTCAAACCAGCAATATTCTCTCTCGTATCTCGTAGGAGCTGTAAGTCATGAGGTTTCCGTAAATCTTTTTTACTTTTGTATGAGAAATTTTGAAAATACATAGTATAAATATTGAGTAATATTTTTGGGAAAAAATAATTTAATTAACTGGATTAATTATGAAGAGTTCTTAACGACCATAAATGAAGATTTGAATAGCAGGTTAACGGGGCTTGGTCAGAAAAATTTTACACTAGTTGTTTGCCAACGTTTCGGAAACTTTTATTTCCATCCTCAGGGCTAATATAAAAGAAAATGAAAACAACACTGTTCATGAATAATGTTACCAATAAAACACACGTATGAGAAACAATTTTTAGCTAAGTTACAAAATATTTACACTTAGCTAAAACTTAGCTTAGTAACTTAGCTAAAAATTGTTTCTCATACGTGTGTTTTTTGGTAACATTATTCATGAACAGTGTTGTTTTCATTTTCTTTTATATTAGCCGTGAGGATGGAAATAAAAGTTTCCGAAACGTTGGCAAACAACTAGTGTAAATTTTTCTGACCAAGCCCCGTTAACCTGCTATTCACAACTGGATTAAATTAAATAATTGCACTCCTGGGGCAATAATCAAACATTTACATATCATGTTACATTTTTACGAATTGTTGGTGCACAAGAAAAGTGAGAAAGTGCTGAAATGGATCAGAGAAACAACTGTTGCCACTGCAAAGTTTTTAAGACAAACATTGTTTTAAAAATCAGTTTATTAAAGTCGATGTTTTTAACATCAATGTTTTCTCCTGGATGTTTTGTTTGTAAATGAAGCAGTACTACAATCAAAACTACAAGTTACATTAAATAAAAACTGTAATTGTCAGTTCGTTTTCGAACGTATTATTTTTAACTTCGTTTTGTAAGTCTTAATTATAAATTAAGAAACACGGCTTCAAAATTTGATTTTCCGAGTTCTTATTAAGTTTATAAAGTTTTTGAATATTTATTTAATGTATTTTTAAGTTTTCAATTTGAAAATAATGTAAAAATAATAATAAATAATGTGTTCATAAATTAATTATATTTCAATTATTAATTATGAATTGAACGCTTTTGTTTTCTGCGGATAAATCTATTCAACGGTGCTTAATGTCAATTTTTGTTACAATTTTAGTTATCAATTGTGCCACTTTTTGACACATTACCGATAAACACCACAACAAATTATAACAGGGATTACGCAATATTACCGAAAAACTGAATTACGATAGCTGAAATTGTGTTATTTTCGCGAGTGTTAATGCGTGTTTTCGCGAGGGTCAAATTTAAACTAAATCATCTTATGACCTTATGTGATAAACTCAAAATCACGGGAAGGAGGACATCTATTCCGAGAATTTCTATGAATTTGCAACGCAGTATCTCATGTCAACAGGCTTCCCGCCCGGACTACGATCCTAGGTCCCTCGACGAGCACATTGCTATATACGAAGACGGTTGCCATTCACCTCTGACTGACGCCCTGGCTATGAGATTATCGAGTCGCCTCGGTCTCGAGAATGCATTCTCGTTGCACGAGATTTTCATGAGCCCCATTCTCGTTCAGCCTTTCTCGCTTACGAGAACGAGAGAGAATATGCGGCAAATTACCGTCTTTAGTGACATTATTAAAATAATATTTCAATGTACAAGAGAAGTATTACACCACAATTAAATATATTCAAAACATTTCTTGAGATTATTGTTCGGCAGAATGGAAGTTAACCAAACATCTTGAACGGAATGAGCAAGTAAACAAAAAAATATTTTGGAAAGTAAACTTTTATCTACGAATATTATTTTTCCAACAATAACAATAGAAAAAGTATCACTTTTAATTTTATGTAATACCAGTTTCACGTGTGACAAAAATATATTTACTGTGAAGTGCACCTCCGGTAGTCTTGCAAAACGTCAAATTTATTTATATTTTTAATTTATTTTATTATATTTATTATAAACAATCATAAAACGTTACAAATTTATGTTGATTATACACCGATAGGAATTTGATATGTATTACATGACAGAATTCTAAGAGAAATTTAATCTAATGTTCTAAATGACACTTACTTCTTGTTCGAGATTTTATAGTATTTAATTTCTACATTTCTGACTTCACTGTATTTTCAGGATAAAATACACACAGTTGGAAGATTCCAACTTTTACTGACTTGCAGGGATCACAGTTTTCAAGCATATACTGTAGAATAATATCCAGACATTTGATCAACACCTGCTTCATATCCTGATGTGTGATTCATGGCTGCATTTTCCAGGCGTTTCCTCTAATTTTTTTCACTGTACTTCCCTAATAGTTCCAATAAATGGAAACACATTGGCACTTACCTTTTAGTGATCATCCGTCACATGCCACAATTATTTGCTGCATTCATTCTGTTTTTATGCAATGACGTGTGTAAATAAATGGAGTTTGAAAGGAAAAATCAGGAGAATCAACTTTGTTCCCCTGACATAATACGGCTATTTTATAAATGTATCACTTCAAAATAAAAATATTTTTCACATAAAATCAGACAAATTAGTTGTTATATTTTCTCAAACCTTTCTTATTAATTAGAAAATCATGAAACAAGGCTGACTAAAAAACAAGTATATTTGACTTCATCTTCACCATCTATAGTCCGAAATGCCTTCATTGTGTACGAAAACTCTCTTCCAAACTGGAATATTTATCTTTATCTGAATTATTTGAAAAAAAAATCATTTCTTTTCTTTGTGTGATAATAAATTGCTTTTCGAAACGTAGTGAAGTATTTGCTGTACCGAGATGAAACAACTAATATTTTTTGACTTTGCATGTATTGAACAACAAGATCAGAAAACAATGCAAACAATGCTCTCATTTACCTTTAAAAGGTATCCGAAATACTACGAGACACATGTAAGTTTTTTCAGCGTTGAAATAAATGAAAGGAGCTACAAGACTGTCAGTACTCAAGGAGACAAATTGACGATCCAAGGGCGTTCTAGGTAGATTCTATTATTTTTCATGAAATATACTTTAACACGATTAAATTTTTAACAGTCTGTAAATACTTCAAACGATGAAAAGTTTTTAAGTCGCAAAATTCTATCTTCAAAAACAAAAAAGGTTACAAGAACATTAAGAGCGTCAGGAGTCGAAATGACGCTTCTGGACGTTCTAGTGTTTAAAGACCTAATTAAGATTAAGAGCTCAATGAGCAAAAAATTTGATGAAGCAATGTGAAACCGTTTGAAGAAAATGTTAGTAAAGATCAAAGTAGTTGACACGCTTGAAACCTGTAAATACTCGCTCACTGACCCTCAGAGATTTTATTAAGTTATACACCTCATCTCCAATAGAATAGGAGCGCGTCCAAAGAATTTTAAACATTTAGAATTTTCGAAAATACGGAGCGTTTACAGAAAACCAAGTCTTCAAAATTTTTAACCGTACTTTCTTCTATACTAGAAAAATAAGTTGAAGAGAACAATTGTACCCGTCTTGGCCCAAGAGCTTAATGTAAAAGAAACATGAACATCTGAAAATCAAGTAAATGAACATCTGAAAATTAAAACATCTGTTTGAAATTCGAGTTGCCATGTCGTCACCCAAATCGAATAGAGAATAAAAAGAAATAAAAGAGGTCATCTTCGTCAACATACTAGCTTTATTAAGATAGCCGGCTTTCGACGGCTTTGCCGTCATCGTCAGTCTCGCTGCTTTCGGCAAAAGTCGGTCGACTGTGCCGAAAGCAGCGAGACTGACGATGACGGCAAAGCCGGCTATCTTAATAAAGCTAGTATGTTGACAAAGATGACCTCTTTTATTTCTTATTATAAGAACGTCAACAACACCAAATCAGAATTTCCACGAATAGAGAATGTCCATTTCGGAGAAAATCCGATAAATTGTTACGCGTGAGTCTTTTTCACAGACGGATGGTCAGAATAATTTTAGAAAAAACTATTTTTTCCGTAACAAGGACATCAGAAACGTAGATTATGACAAGACAAATACCACGAGAACACAATTTACCACGTAAAGAAACACGTTAAACTCCCGACCTTGATATCACGAAACTCGTATTTGACCAACACTAGATAGATTTTTATGCAGCATAGCGCAATTATATTTTACTTAGTAATAGATGAAGAAATAAAAATTTGTTTGTGTATTCTCACCCCATAGAATGTGGTGGGATTACTCAACAGAAGCAAGTTACAGTGATTACAAGTACTAGTGTTGTGCAGTCTATATACGTATTGCCCTCTGTTCATAGACTCAAAAAACCCGTGCACATATTGCACTTCTCCCCATAGTACGGCACACAGTTTGTAACGGTTTTTGACGTCAAATAAATAAAAAATATATTTTTCTTTATATTTTTCGGCGATCTTGTGTAACGGATATTTTTAATGTAACAGTCCGCCACAGAAGGTCACGCAGCGCTCCCCCAACTAACGCGTATTCTGGCTAGGAAAGCTGAGCACAAAAAAATAAATTACTCAAATAATGTTTATTTAACATATGACAATAAGGGTATCATTAGATATGACTTTTTACGCTCGTCATGATAGACTAAAATTGTGTATAGTTCCATTTAAAAAACAAAGTTACCACAATAGCGCATAAAATACAAGTTATAAAATGTAAATGAATACAGGTATCAATTAGCTTCATTCCCTCATGTACTTCCGTGAAAATTGCAATGCAATAACTTTAACCGTTCAAAAACTGCAGGAGGTGCTAAAGTTACGTGACTCAACTGTATATTGTAACGCCACCTCCGCCTAATAAAAGTAGCAGGCACCTAATAGGGAGTCGCAGAAGAATGCTCAATAAGAGCTTTTTATTTACCTCAGTGCAGCAGGATCTTTCAGGTGGAAGAATAGAAATTTAAGTACACATAAATCAATGAAACTTCAGATATATTCTGATATAAACTGTGATTACAAGACACAAAAAAGAAAGAAAGAGAAAGAAGGAAAGAGAGAGAGAGAGAAAGAAAGAAAAAGAAAGAGAAAGAAAGAAGAAAGAAAGAAAAAGAAAGAAAAAGAAAGAAAAAGAAAGAAAGAAAGAAAGAAAGAAAGAAAGAAAGAAAAAGAAAGAAAGAAAGAAAAAGAAAGAAAGAAAGAAGAAAGAAGAAAGAAAGAAAAAGAAAGAAGAAAGAAAAAGAAAGAAAGAAAAAGAAAGAAAGAAAGAAAAAGAAAGAAAGAAAGAAAGAAAAAGAAAGAAAGAAAGAAAAAGAAAGAAAGAAAGAAAAAGAAAGAAAAAGAAAGAAAGAAAGAAAAAGAAAGACAGAAACAAACAAACAAACAAACAAAAAGAAAGAAAAAATAATACACCCATTCACATATGTTTGGTTAACGAACAACACTCATAAGGTTTGTATTTTGCCTTAGAATCAACTCTTCGGTATTTTGTATTGGAATCAAGTGCGGGCAACGACCGCGAAGGCCTTGCCGAGTCCGCGTTGGGGTAACGCGGCTACCAAGCAGCTGCGCGGGCACGTGGCGATCAGTCGCCACCGACGGTCAGCGATGGGCCAGGCGCAGGCAACGCCTCAAAGCCCTGGCCGAGAGTGCGTCGGGGCGACGCGACAAGGCAGCAGAACGGGCGTGCAGTGCCGATGCGGAAGACTGAATTCTTCTTGGTTCCAGTCTCGAGCACGTCGACCACTTACTCACTGACCGAACTCATCTCGCCAACCGACTGCCTCGCGACCGACCGACCAACTGACCGCTCACGACTCGCCGCTCAACTGCGTCGCACTGCTCCTACCAACCTCCCCACCGAACTTCCCCACTACCCTCCCCATCAGCAGGCCCTTTCACCCTGCCCGCTTTCACAGTCGTCGTTCCGGAGCACGTACATTGGGACGAAGTAGGACGCGTTGTTTCTATAAAAATATAGTGTGTGTGTGTGTGTTTTTCACGGAAGTGCATGGGGGAATGGGGCTAATTAAAATATATTCACTTCTATTTTATCCTTTGTATTTTTCGAGATAGTGAGAGAACTTTTTCTCAAATGGAACTATACATATTATTTAGTTTATCATGACGAGCTTAAAAAGATTAATCCAATGATATACATATTGTCATAAGTTAAATAAGCATTTTCTTGAGAAATTTTGACTTTTAGCGACTTTAAAAAGATGAAATTGGTTAACGTTTCAGTCCGCGTAGCAGATGAATCCATCCGCCCGTCATGCCAGACACAAAATGGGCCTATCTCGGGCAAGAGTTCTACGTGAGTTTCCCTCAGAGTTCGGCCCCACGTTGAGGAGGGGCTTAATGTTATTAGTGCTGACCCCTCAAGCCCCACCAGCGTCTTGATGTTCATAAGACATTTTTATATCCCGGTACCTCTGTTCCATGGTTCTAGGGATGGTCCGCATGGCAATGGATAGCGTCGTGCGCCGCAGCGTTAGGTCCTGACTTAATTTGCCTCATGACTCTCCGAATTCTTTCTTTCTTGCTGCGCTGCGCGGCGGTGGTCTTGCAGTGCCGCGGCTGGCGCTCGCGGTCCCCGGGCTGGTCATGACAAGTCTTGGAGTTTTCCGGGAGCAACCTCCGTGGCTGGAGGTTGCTGGGTGGTCCGAAAGCTGGATTGGGATGTCCCTCCCCAATGATGGAACACTTGGGTTTTTCTAACAAGGCAGCTGAGGGTATTATCTTCAAGATGGAATATGGCACGACTTTTTGCGTCTTTCTCGGTCATGCCGCTGGAATCGCTTGATCTGCAGCACGGCTTGATACGTTCGCGATCATACGACATCTTGCGGTTGGGCCGAGAAAGACGGAAAAACACGTGCCGTATTCTTGAAGATAATATAATTAGCTACCACGTTATAGATTCCCAAGTATAGTGACACTGAGGCAACGCCAGCTCGGCGGCGGGTCCACTGAGCCGCCCTACATCGGTCTGTCGACGGGAGGAAGCTGGCGGAGGTCCGTACCAGCTCTAAATTTGCTGCATGGGTTCGCGGCCCGCCGCTGCGGTGGGGGAGGGTGATTATATACAAGCTTTTAGATTACGTAGTGACGCCCTTCCCTCCGCGGTTAGAACCCTTCGTGGTCGTTCAGGCATACCAGTGGGGTGTCGGGACGGATGTGCCGAGACTGAAACAACGACACATGTCCTGTCCACAACGCCACAGGTGTTCCAAAGGACCCACGTGGCGCGCCTCCGTCAGCATGACACGGCCACCCGGTATTTGCCCGCCCACGGCCGTGATGAAGGCTTTCGGTTGCCGAGGAATACAAGATCAAGGCTCGCCTCGGCGTCCGGAAGCCTGATGTCATTACAGAGGGGGTGGCCGTGCCACCATCCTTGATTGATTGATTTTTTCATGTTTCCGGGAGCGTCAACTGCTTTCGTCATTAGTCCCGTTAGTGTAGTGCATGCTTTTTCTCGGGAGATGGCGGTGATCTTCCCCCACTGGATGTCGAGATCCGGCGCCGACCTACCGTCGGCTAGCGGTTTTTCCCCCTAACCAGGACTCTCCCACCAGCGGGGCACCGCCCCAGCCGGGAAAGCTCTAAGCTTCCGACCGGTCTCCCGGAATATGTGGTAGTGTAGTGCATGTTAGTGTGTGTGTGTAAGGGGAGAGGATAGGACAAGGACGAGGAAGGGCAGATCGCGCGCGGTCCGTGGCCCGTTTGGTAGGGTACTGCTCCGGCATTCGCATGGTGTTGATCGGAGAAACCACAGAAAACTACCGATCAGAGCAGCCGGTCGCTAGAATTCTCCTCCAGATCACCATCCTTGGCGTGGAAGTGGTGGGAGGGAGCGGTCGCCGGCTTAGGGAGGGTGCGGACTCAAGGTGGCAATTTACGACATGCCTCAAGTGAGGGAGGTTGTCACAGTCACCCGAGAATTCTCGTCCGCCTCTATCGAGGATCGCGCTGTGACCCTGACAAGGCATGGAATATTGACCCCGGGTGTTGAGGATAGTCTCCTCTCGCTTGGGGCTAGTGGATTGTTGGGGTTGGTTGGGGATGGTTGGGGCATTATTGGGCTCGACACCCACGTCATCATGGGGTCATATTTGGCGTGGTCCATTTGGAGCACGACGACGGCTCGTGCTCGAGCTGGCATCGAGGAAAACTGACCACATTAATTGGACGAGTGGTCCCGCGCCTGGGGTGGTCCATGTCAAACTCCATACGCCTCCATGGTCCGGGTCTATTCCCGAGCCGATATGCTGCCCCTTATTGACAGTTTTCTTGTCTTTAAAATTGTATATTCCAACCTCATTCTGTTTTGGACGGCGGGTCGGCTCGGGAGAATACGGGTATTAATTTCACAAAAGTGTATAAAGATTATTTTTAAAAGTGTTATTCTTTTGTAAATATGCTATAAATAATTTTTGAATATGTGTTTCACATGATTCTGCAAATACTCTAAATAAATTGTTTTAATCTTTAGATTGTCCTGTCAATGTATTAAGTCGAAGTAGACTACGTTGTTCTTTACTGGTTTACTATATTTAGCTCAGCCGTGGAAGCCAAGTTGACAGCCAATGTTATATTTCTATAATTTTAAAATAAACAAGATAAATAGTCTCTTTGTTAGATCGACCACACATCTATCTTCGTTAGATCGTGAAGAACCTCCAATTAATACTTAAATGAAAGTAAAATCTCTGTTTTTCAAGATAGTTATAAACAAATTGCCCTTACCGGCCTATTTTTTATTAAGTTTAAATTAGTACAGGTTCTTAAGGAAACAGTTTTGCGGGCATTGGTATTTTTAAGATATTAAAGAAATTATACGGTTTATTTATTTATTTTACGTCAAAAAACAGTTGAAAACTGCGTATGACGTGCTATGGGGAAAAGTGAATTGTGTGCACATTTTCAAAATTCTGTGATCCCTACACAAAGTCATATACTACTTAAATTTTGAATTTTTGAAAGGGAGGAAAAAAAACTCCCATGTAATAAAATCTATTTTCAAGGATAAACGGGCAATAAATTTTGAATTTTGAAAGGGAGAAAAAAAACAAAAAAACTCCCATGTAAAAAAATCTATTTTCAAGGGTAAATAAGCAATAAATTTTGAATTTTGAAAGGGAGAAAAAACAACAAAAAAAACTCCCATGTAATAAAATCTATTTTCAAAGATAAATAAGCAATAAATTTTGGCTCTTATTACTTCCTGCCGCGATAACATGAAACGATAATTTGAATAATTGTTGTGAATGGAATAATGGAATGTTTAATAATGGAATGTTTAATGAATGGAATAATGGAATTGTTGTGAATGGATAATTTGAATAATTGTTGTGAATGTGAAAATAACGGTGAAATTACTTTTTTCTTTTATTTGATAAGTAGTATTTGTTTTAGAACTCAGACGGTATTAAACATAACATACCTCACCAGGCGTTCTGAGGAGTAACTAATAAAGAAATTTCTGCGAAATTCATCGCGGTGATAATATTCGACATGGTGTATCTGCTCTTACCAAGGTGTCGCTTATCCTATAGGGAGATTGCTGGTAGCATACCTAGTGCTTCTGCTGAAGCATTGCGGAGACAAAAGAGAGGAATAAATAAAGGTCGAGCATATCAAACACCAAGTTCCAAATAAACTGGCACAGTCTTATCATCCAACGACCTGGCACGAGATCTGATAAAGTGTTCGAAAACCGATAAATTAAGAGAGCTGAAAAGGGCAAACAGGGTTAAAAAATGTAAGCGTGTAAGAGACGATCTTAAGATCAGCGCACTCACTACCGCATGTTCACGCAACTCGCATGCCGGAGAGTTCGAAAGTGAGAATTCCTAAAGTAGATGTAGATATGAAACCAAAAAACAGAACTAGAGAAGTGGTCATTACCACTCAGCCCCGAGGTTCTGAACGAGCCAGAAGTGTCGTGATTACGCGTCCTTCGTGCACATGTCCAAATCAGGACATTTATATCAGTCTCTGTTGCAAAAGTGAGGAGTACGAATCGGACTGTTGCTGATTTCTCTCATGTAAAGAGATGTTATGCTTTAATGAGGAAAATCAGATCCCTCCTTTCACCCACGGGGCGAATATGTGGAGCAGCCGGTCCAGCCAATCCGAGAAAGAAGCATCACGCCGCAGACGGATCCAAACTAGTTTTATAACATTGAAAATAATAGAATGCTGCTTTCAGGCTGCAAGAGCAAAAGAATCTACAAACGACGTAGTTTTAAAACTCATCCCCGGAGGTGGTGCCATTCGATTTCCAAGAACTGAAGCAGCCATAAAAATGCAGTTAATGTCTAATGGTCTTCCATTAGAGTCAGCCGAACTAATGGGATATCTAATTACTCTATACTTCCGAAGGGGCAAACTTTTCCACCTGAACCAAGTGTTTCAAAATTATAAACGAATCTATGCAAGGCTCGTCCACGTCCCTCCTGCGGGGCAGTATCGACAAAGCTACCGCGTAGTGTATGAGTAATGTAAATAATATAAATACAATACATTTGTTTCTATTTCTGTTCACCCTGTGCATTGATTAGCATTAACAGCTTATTTACTTATAGCGTTAAAGGCTTATTTATTTACACACGGCTTTGACAATTTCTCGACTTTCACTTCTTGCTTGTAACTAATCTGTAGTTGCATGCAAAATTAATTAGTCCATACTCACCATAGCACGGGGTATGAACTAATTCTTAGTATTAAAGCTTAATTTTAATTTAGTACAATACAATTGTTTCTTTCTCTGTTTCGATCTGTATTAAAATAGCTTCATCGTTCAATAGTTGCAACCTCAGCCATACACACACAAGCACAGCTTTTCTTTCTCTTTGAGGTTGCTGCACGAAGAGTTTCATTAGAGGGAATCCCCCCCGGCTTCCATTGACACGGACAGAAACATGCTTCTCGCGACGGCTAAGGTGTGTGTGTGTGTGTGTGTGTAAATATAATAGTGTAAGGTGGAGGTGAACTTGAAATGGTGGTGGAGGAACCGTAGAGAATATTAGGGTAATATCTCGTAGCAGGTAAATAGTTGGGAAGGGATTCTGAAACTCAGGAAAGCGTGCACAGATTTTCTCCCCCCATACTTCACATACAGTTTTTGACTGTTTTTGACTAAATAAATAAATTAAAAAATAAATAAATAAATAAATAAATAAATAAATAAATAAATAAATAAATAAATAAATAAATAAATAAATAAATAAATAAATTAAAAAATAAATAAATAAATAAATAAATAAATAAATAAATAAATAAATAAATAAATAAATAAATAAATAAATAAATAAATAAATAAATAAATAAATAAATAAATAAATAAATAAATAAATAAATAAATAAATAAATAAATAAATAAATAAATAAATAAATAAATCTTAATCTACATATCAGAGTAAATAGTCCTTTGTAAAATAGTAGATATGGTAAAATTGTAAGACGAGTTAAATGCCGGGGTAGGAGCGCAGCTCATGAACTGGCATCTACTTCATCTGCAAATGGAAAAGAGTAGAATAGAAAATATGAACACAAAAAATTTCACTTCTATTGCCCCCTAAGGGGCAAATAAAAAGTGTCCCCTTTAAGTGCAAGACATTGCTTTATTTGGAATAGTCCACACTTTGGGCAAAGTAAAGGTACTAGTAGTCCCTAGATCTGCTCCTTAGGAAGCTGGTTACAACTCGGAGTAGACGTCATAATCAACCGACCAATAACATCTTTAGTCGTGAGTTAGAGAAATAATAATAATAATAATAATAATAATAATAATAATAATAATAATAATTTATTTGGTGCTATTGGGTCGGTAGTCCAACTTCGCCGACCAGATACCGGTGTTCTCCATGCCTGGGTCTAGTTAAATTCCCATGTTTGGGGGTAAGAGAGACATGAGGCGAACATGACGTATTCTCTTCACTGTAACTGACAACATCGGCCTGCTTGAGATTTTCTTCGTCAAACAGCTACAGAAACTGGAACGAGAAACTGGAAAGCTACAACTCTACTTTTGCCTCAACCGGGAATCGAACCCGGAACCACAGCACTGGAGTCTAGTACGCTGCCCATGAGCCATCTCAGAGGCTATAATAATAATAATAATAATAATAATAATAATAATAATAATAATAATAATAATAATAATAATAATAATAATAATAATAACAAAAACAACAACAACAACAACACCTAGGGAGTACACGACCATGTAGTTGGGGGTGGAGCTTGAGTACTGCCATGAGCCTGAGAGCTATGTCGGCAGTAACCTAGAAACGGGTAAGGCCACCCATGCTAAATAGGTTGAAGGTGAGGGGTCAGACGAAGAAGTAATCCTGAGGAGAGTGGGATGTAAGTAGAGGGAAGGGTCATGAACCTTTGAACATTTTGTTACCGGCCCATGAAAGGTACAGGAGAGAAACTGGGTTTAGCAAACCAAGCCAATGATTAGAGTTGACAAAGTGCAGATCAATCAAAGCCACGTATTTCCCCTTTTAAGCCATTAAAATAATTTATGTGGGTTAAAAGGGAAGAATGGAGCCAAAATCGGAAGTTTGCTGCCCAAGATCAGGCGTTGAGTACCCGACATTATGATAAGGCCGTTCTCAAAATTTCCCAAGATGATAAATACCGCATTTACTAGGTACAAGTAGTAACCACTTATCATATCGACTCACTTCCATCAAAGACCGAGTATTGGAATAGACACGACAGTGTGTGTAGTTACCGCCACTGGCAGATATGTACCACCCTCGAAGTTCCAAGTACATGCCCCAAGTAGTACGAACACGCACCAAAACCAATGACATCTGTTGGACTGTGTACAATATTGTACGATCAACAAATTCAAACTGATCGTACGATAGAGGCAAACAAACCAAATATTTTTATACGGGATTTGGAGAAAAAATCGTGTCTACTTGTTGATGTCGCTGTGCCATGCAACCAAAATGTCGTAAACCAGAACGCAGAAAAACGTATTAAATACAAGAATTAAGAAATCGATATCAGCTCAATGTGGACATAAAAGCAAAGTTCGTCCCGATAATTTTTGGATATCTGAGATTAGTTCTACAACATTTGTGGAACTTGGCTAAACGCCCAGGTCATTCAAAAGGCTACGAAGAGCAAAATATTGCTTTTTGTTTGGAACAGCCATCGTTTTACGGAAAGTATTTTAGAGGCACTCATAGTTCCTAGATCTGCTCTTTAGGAAGCTAGTTGCAACCCAGAATAGACTTTGTACTTAAAAAATCTCTACTAAAGATATTATGGGTTGGATAATCATCCATCCCATAACATCTTTAGTAGAGAATTAGGGGAATAACAATGCCGAGTTGAAAAAATAGATTAATTTTCTCTCTTCGTCACAACTGATAAAAATATTTTATTTTTTCTTATGCTTCGTCGTATAAAATAGCTTCAAGGACTTTTGAAATGTTTTCCCTTGTATGAGTTAAGAATCTCGTTGTTTTTGTATTGAAATTAGTTTGAAAAAGCGATTTATATTTCCATAATATTTGTACTACATAACACTATATTTGCATGGTTAGTAGATCTTTGATATACTATTTTTAATAAATGCCAAAAAATTTCTAAGATTCAGAGTTTGGTTGTAGAAGTCTCAAAAAACGCGATGGAAGATAAGAAAGGAATATATATCCAGAAAGCTCATTGTCGGAACGCCCTCAAAGACAAATCAAAATGTCCTATTCAATAACTTAAAAGAGAAATATCCTATCATTCAGGAAAAAAAATATTACTAAAACGGGTAAAATGTTACTTGCACAATAAATGACATAAGAATCTTTAAAATTGTAAACGTGTTATCTCGTAAACACATTATGAGAAATCCTTGCAGTATTTTCATTTGAATTCAGTATTAAAATACTTGCCTCAATTCTGTATTCGTCCGTGAACCAATCTCTCCCTGTGGTTATACAATAGACATTCTGTGCACTCCGCGAACATTATTGGAGAAGTAGGGAATGTAATACTTGGAGTGAAAGGAATTTTAGATACGCGCGAGACTAATACAGTAAATGTGGCTCACAAAAAAGAATCTGTGAATTTTTTAAAAACAAATGACCATTGACTAATTTTAATGTTTATTTAATTTAACGTGTTTATTTAATTTAATATGTTTCCGGGAGAGTCAACTGCTATTTTCATTGCTTCCGGAAGTACGTAGTGCATTCTTTTATCGCGGGAGGAAGGGGTGATCATCCTCCGCTACACGGTGCCGATCTAGACTCGCGCTTGCGGGGTTTTCTTCAAGCAGGTATCTCCCACCTGCGGACCCCGTACCAGCAGGGACGTGCTCTACTCTCACGACTGATCTCACGAGGTCTGTGGTAGTGCAGTGCATATGTAAGTGTGTGTGTAAATAAGGGAGGAGGATATATCACGGAAGAGGAACAAACGATCCTTGGCCCATTTGTTAACTGCTCCAGCATTCGCCTAGTGTTAAATGGATAAATCACAGAAAACAACCTATCAGAACAGCAGGCACAACTGTCCATCCTAACTTAAAATCACTATGTGTTTTCCGTTCGGTATTAGAAAATATTGGATAAGAATTCTTTGCATGCTTTCCATCTTGTCACTCTACACAAGAGTGTGTGAACAGAGCGCAGAACACAGATATACTGCAAAACATAGCACAATTATTGCAACTTTCTTTTGTTGACTAATCTCTGCTCATTACCTAAAGGTGAGAATACACAACCTTATTTTTTAGCCCCCCTAAGAGTGTTTTTCTTCCCGATATCAATAAAAAGGATTTTTCGTGTCCCTTTACGCAGTACATTTTTTTTTCGTTGTAGTTGTTTTGTGAACACCCATGTTTGTGTGGGTCCGAAATATTTTTTCTCAAAATATCTGTTATGCGTCTAGCACGTAAACCTTTCATAGGACTGTCCCCAATATTGCTGTTCTCCAATCGATTTTGATGTCATGGCACCTTGAATTTAAAATGAAAATTTTAATTTTTGAGTGTTCTTGTTCACGTAACTTCTAGGACATAATTGAAATTCCCTCTAAAATGGCAATAGGAGAGGAGTCTTTGGAAACGAAACAAAGTAACGACTAGATGAGTTGAGGATACTGAATCCACGTTGGGCAAAGTGTGTTCAACTAAAAATTGACGGCACTACGCTTATTTTTCCATTCCCTATCGGATCGAGGGCTTTCCATCCACCCCTGGTGTGTCAACAGGCAGCGCAGTGCATTGACCAAAGCATTCAGATGCAGAGAGCGCCTCGAGGGCTAGAACATGCAAGCGCATTCGCTACCATAGAGTCCCAGTGCACCCAGAGTAACGCATACACCTGCTCGCTTTCAACAAGGAAATGCCTTCTGGCTGGGAGGGTGGAGCTAGACACTGAGATCAGAGCATCGGGAGGGCCTATTCAGCTGCAGCGGAACGACGGAAGCGCCAGGGCGGTGAAAGGCGGTTGAAAGGGCTCAGGACAACGGGGGCGGAATCGGAAAGGGCGACGGAAGTTGGGCGGCGGGTAGGGGAGGCAGGTGGGTGGAGACGGACGGCGGGGGAGGGGTGGCGGGCAGTCCCGACAGCAGGGGGCGGGGACAGTGGCCAGAGGGGACAGCTAGCAGGGGAGGGTCAGGGGGAGGCTGTCAGGCGGGGGAGAGGATGACGGCGGTGTCGGCAGGAACGGACGGTTTGCGGGCATATTTGCTCAGAACAATGGGTAGGAACGATATAATTATATTTCTCTCTATGTATAAGATTAATATCAAAATTAAGGTGCAATTAAATGTCAAAAATTAAGTTCGCCATTTGTCACCTTCATGGTGAAAGAAGAACAACAACAATATTATTGTTCAGCACTGCAATAAATTAAACATTTTAACAAAACACTTCACGAATACAGCAATTGTAATGTATAAAATATACATAATACAACAGATCATTAAATAACAAGAATATCACAAATTCCTGTTCCTTAACGCAACACAAGAATAACAGTTTTATACAGCCGGGAGTCCTCATCCCTGGATACTTGTCACATGACGCCCGATGTGTCGTAAGCAGTGATCCACCTAGTATGAGTACAGAAAGTGGAAAACAATAGGCGAAATAATACAATCAAATATTTATATTATTACTCGAAAACTAAACTGTTTTTGATCCTTTTCTGAGTTCCTAGGCATCTAAGGATATCATATTGACCTATCTAAAAACGCCATAGTTTTCTTTTACTTTTTTTTAAAATTCTTCACCATTGGAAATTAATAATATAAATGTTTTTGCTTTTTCCTTAGTTTGTGAGAATCTAACATAAACCATACACACCTGTCACATGGCCAGGTGTTGCATTGCTCCCTTTCAATTTACGCATCAGCTATTAGTAATATAGATAAAAATCGTATTTCAAAGTGCGCATAGTTTACTACAGTTAGCTATTATATTAAAAAGAGATAGAAATTGTCTATTCACAATATTAGTTATTTTACGCACCAAATTATAAAATACTAATCACTGTTCATTATTATCTTCAAAAATTAAATACTGGTATTCAGCATAATTGAGGAGGATGTTATATATAAAATATTGCAGGAAAATAAAGTTACTCAGTAATACACTACAGTATTCTGAAGGTTAGATCCTTCCAAAATGAAACCAAACATGGGCTGCACACATCTATTTTAAAACTTCGTCTCCCGTCAAAAGAGTTTTGATCTTTTACATACATCGATCTTACTTTTTAATATTAAACGTGATATTTCCTGCCTTTGAAATTAACGATAAATGACAAAACCCGATTAATCTGTAAAATTGCAAAACAGAAGCGTTATTACTTCGACTATGTTCAAGAAACTAATAATTAAATTTCTGTAAATAAAATAAATACACAAATGGAACTTCCTATTCACTCTCTATGTGTGCGTATAATCAGATAAGGTAAATTCTTGTGTAGTTATTAATATTACTTAAATTTAATTAAATCAGAAACACTGACAAGATATGTCTTACCTGATTATTTACCTTACGAGTTGACCCCACTGATTAATAGCAAATAACTTAATTTGAGTGGGTTTGTTGACACTAGAAGATTCGTTTAAACAAACACGGGTTGAATAAATTTATCGCCCCCTGTAAAATTTCGATTTCACAAACTATGACTTTTTTACAGGTTTCAACGATTAAGAGGAATATTACAGGAGTAAAAAATGCAAATTATTAAAAAAGGAAACTTCATAAAACTCACGTATGCCGAGTTCGAAAATATAATGTTCTTGAATTTTTCAAGAGCGCGTGATCCTGTCCACATAACAATCAGAGAGCCAAGAGCCACATACCAATTGTTGGTATGACAGCAGTCCATGTGTCGAGAGGAAATTATCTTCCCAGTCGTCAAAAGCTCTCTATCTCCCATGCGAAACATAATCACTGGAGAATTTCATTGTCCATTGTGAGGTGTCTCAAATACAAGACAGAAATGTTGCCCTCGTGTGAGGGCTTTGGTTGAACCATCGTCGCAAACAGTAGCGCTCTTCAATTTTGCAAAATCCGGGGATCAGGACTCACAAATGCAAGCGACTTTACAACTTTATTAAATAACCCTGAAATGTGGGTGCCGGGTGCAAGAAAATGAGAAGAATTAATTACGTTTAAAATGTTGAGATTTAATGCATGTCATATTGTAGTTGCAATGAGAAAGTAAATTATAATCCTTAAGCACGTGAATGATAAAACCTATATTAACATGAAACATATGAGTCACAACCCTTTGAATGCACATGAATGATAAAACTTGTATAATAGGAAAATACATGAAACATAACTCTTCAAATTAATTTGAATGATAAACTTATATTAATCTAATGTTAATGGGCATGAGATAATTCTAAAAACTCATTTAAATTGATAATTAATAGTTTTATATAGGTAATTTGATATTTATTGATGAACATAGCATTGAAACGGGTCACTTTAAATGAGATTTATTAGTTAGTGTCTTAGGTTTTGCTTAGATTTGCATTGGTGATATTAAAATTGTTCATTAGATTAATGTTTCAATGTTCCTTTGGCACTAGTAGACACAATGAAGTTTATTCAAATTGTTAATACGAATTCAACTTTAGATTTAACTTTTGATAAATAAATGTTGCTGTGTACTTGCTAGGCATATTTGACATTAGATGAATCAGTAGTTTGAATGGATTTGATGCGACGATCGTGTTCTTAGCTCTGGAAGTGAGGGTTGAGGGTTGGCTGGCAGCTGCATGAACACGGGCAATGTGACGTAACAGGGACGAGCGTGGAACCTCGTTTACCGTTGGCACGAGGAGGTAAGACAGTGATGCCTCGCAATAAGACACGACGCTTCGACAAGATTCCAATAACAGTTTCTTGATTACTAGTCCTCCTTGTGCACTTTGTTGGATGTGAATTCCGGGAATGCTGCCGTTCATTCGCGGCTGCACTGATTGGCCGTGATTTTGAGCTGCCTCGTGTTGCAAGCAATATAACGTTCACTCGTGAGTGCACAAATTAGCAATAGTTTTGAGCTGTCGCTTGTTGCAAGTAACGTGATTTGAATGAAGTTTTTGTCGCGAAAGTACGACCGTGCGAGATCGCCAGAAAAGCACCGCAGTCGACCGTTGCGGAGAGCAAATTGACTTCGAGCAGGCTTGCATCTGCCCTCCTGGAGGATGAAGTGGAAGGGTTCGAAAGAGTGTTGCTAATTTGATGGCCTTAAACGGTAGGCGTTATTTAAGATCTACCAATTACTTAAGCAGAATTGTCGCCAGCCAATGTGCGAGACGCTGTCCTCACGAAATTGATACCGAAGAGGGGCTTTCTTACCACCCCGGCGCCTCAACTGGTGCCAGACGAGGGGCTTCCAAGAGAAGATTCAATACAATTTTTGTAATGGAAAAACGTAATCTTTCACATTGTTCTTTATTTCATATTATGGTTTATTCCAAATTCCACATATTTGTTTTTGGATCGAAAATCAAAAATTCAAAAGGTATTTAACATTTTCAGTCATTATGAATTTAAACTTTTTTCATAGCTTTGGTTGTCTTAATCATAGTAGTCCGGCATTTTCCCTAGAGAGATTCAGTAATTCAGAATATTTCCAGGCCGAGTTACGATCGCAGAGCAGGTTAAGCTCGATGGTGGGGCTGCCACCTCACAGTCTTCAGGCGTATTGGTCAATATTTCTGGTTAAACATTAAAAGGGTGATAGGAGAAACTGCTCTAATTACAGAGGGATAAACCTTTTGAACTCCGGATACAAAATATACGCCAAAATTATAAATCAGAGGCTAGCACCTATTTCAGAAGTTCTTATTAGAGGAGAAAAATGGTTTACGAAAGGCAGGTCGTGTATTGGTTGCTTATTTACAGTCTCACAGATAATAGGCAAGCCTAGAGAGTATAATGTTCTCACGATGTTAGCATTTGTAGATTTAGAATAGGCATTCGACACTGTTAATCGAACAAAATTGTGGGAGGAGTTGTTAAGAAGAGGGATTCCACAACATATAGTAAGAGCCATTCGTAGTATGTATGTGGTTACTACTATAAGAGTAAATACAGGAAATGGACCAAGTAATGAATACAGAATAATAAATCAAGGCGTAAGACAGGGGTGTCCCATGTCACCCATTTTTTAATATATTTTTTATTAAGTGATTAGGCAATGAGAAAGCCAATTAAAAACAAAATGTATTGGAAAAATTGCCTTGAATACATTCCTACTAGCAGATGACCAGGTTATCCTATCAGACTCGGAAGAAAATCTACAAAGAACACTCTTGAGAATTTTTAACATCGCTGATGCATTGAGCAAATGCTGAGATGGCCCCTTGTTTAGCTTCTGGATATAAATGTAACTTCATTATCTGTTCACGTCGTCTAGATTTCAGTGGGAAATATAGTTATTCAAATTATCGTTCCATGTTGTCGCGGCAGGAAGTATTATTCCTTGACGAAGACATGATGAATAAGAGCCAAAAATGTATTACTGATTTCTCCTTAAAAATTGATTTTATTACATTGGAGCGTTTTTTTTCTGTATTCAATATTCAAGTAGTATATGGTTTAGTGTAGGGATCACAGAATTTTGAAAACGTGCACAGAATTCACTTCTCCCCATAGCACGTCATACACAGTTTTTAACTGTTTTTGACGTAAAATAAATCAATCAATCAAATGAAACTCCTCGAGACGGAACAGGCCTAAAGGCCTAATCCACGCGCTGTCTGTATATGATGATGATGTATTTAAACATTGTACACCATTTGGATAATTTAATGCAGTAACTGTTCGTAATTTTTCCTGGCAATGACAGAAAGATCATACGTAATCATCATCTTAACATTATTAATGTCGTTAAAATCGACAAATATCAATAACAGTCATAAAAATCAAATTTAGGATATTCATAGTGGAACTTAGTCATATATTCGTATATCCATAACGCTCGACAGAAACAGATATTTGAGTCGTCGATTTGCTAAACCTGATAAATGCGTCTTAGGTGGAACGGAGGAAATTGACGAAAACATTTTACAGATGAATCTCACTTTGCCTAACCACAATTTTTTGTACAAAAAATGCAAAAAATTCCCCTAGTTGACTGTTTAAATCTCTTTAAGCTCACTATTACAGTTTTTTATATTTAGAATTGTAGTTTACACTTAACGGGATTTGCAAGTGTAAGGCAATGGAGACGGGTTTTGCTAGTTGACGTTCGGCCATCTCGCGAACGAATCTACTTTCAAAACTTGCTAAATTAATATGCTCACAATAATAAATTACGAGATAAAGCTTGTATCTTCTCGATGGTTAATCTCTAGTAAAATTTGAAAAATGGGTAGAAAGAATTTGAAACGAGAGTTTTGGTACAAATTTTAATAAATTTTTGAAATGATGTTTTATGAAAAAACTAAACTGTTAACTTAACATCATGTGAGTGACTGTCGTAACATCAAGTCGGCATTTTCGGGAATCCTGTGGAAGAATACCTGAGAACAGATAACCGACGTTTGCATAGTTATGTTGCCCACTAATGCTTACTCATGTCGCACAAATGAACCTACACTTAATTACATATCTTCTTATTTTAACATGATATTTTCGTCCTTCTTTCCTCCACAATATTTGTTTTTCAGGTTTCTGGGCGTAATTTCTTCTTACGCACAACATATGTCTCCTTGCAACATCTTTTCGAGGGTTGACTTCCTGGTGTATCGTTTGTCTCCGCAGGATCTACATGTATTCACTCAGCCTCGATGGCTATTTCAATGTTACCTTACTGTTTTCCCTGCCACTCATCGTAAATAACTAATATTTTACGTAAAAGAAAAAACGGTGACTAACACACGCTTCAACTTCACGATTTAAATAAACGACCCAATTGTCTAATTGCCCAATCCAACCACCAAAGCAGTTGAAAGCGGTGCCAACAGTATAATTCCGTGAAAAACCAATGACGAAACGAACAATATAAAAAAAGTACAACACTGTCTCTGAACCTCTCAATATTAAAGTTGTGAAATAAATCTTAGCAGGCTTGGATGTGGATTGCTCCGTGCGCCCATGTTTCGACTATAACTTAGCTACTTTTGCAATTGGGCATTTTTAACAGGTTTTGAAAGATTCGCTACGACAATTTTCGCAGGATTTACTAGTCGACGATACTTTCTCATCAAGTTTTGAAGCGATGAAAGTGGGTTTTGCTAGTTGATAAATAAGTATGCTTGTAGAGGGCGCTGAGACCTTTCCAATGAGCAATAATAACATGATTTTTTTGATATCGTTTAACAAAGGTTTTGCAAAGGTTTTGCAAAGTGGGCGACTCATAGAGAATATAAGTTTTATTATAGAGGTTTATAAAAGGATAGAATATTGGTTTGTTCTTGCCATCAGCATTTGTTAATGTGAAGTCACTGGACTAATACGCTCCTACCCGTTTAGTATATATTTTACTTTTTCGCCTTACGAAGTTCTTCGTCAGAAGAGAAAGTTATGTAATCGTGCGCCGGAAAACAGCGAATGTTCGGTAGAACTACTGTTTATGCCGGGCTCTGGAAACGAAAAAGTGGATAAATCCTGTTGCAAAATTTAGAAAATAAAATCATCTAACACGTGGTGTACCCAGACTCCATGTTTCGTTGGTTCTTAATACCGAAAAATCGATTGACGGTAAAACGTCCGTCAGTCCGTCCGTCCGTCCGTCCGTCCGTCCGTCCGTCAGTCCGTCCGTCCGTCCGTCCGTCCGTCCGTCCGTCCGTCCGTCCGTCCGTCCGTCCGTCCGTCCGTCCGTCCGTCCGTCCGTCCGTCCGTCCGTCCGTGGTCAACGCTAGCGCTTAAACCGTTCAGCCCATTTTCATTAAAGTTGATATTCCTCACTCGATCCGAATGATCTCGTGGTTTTGGTAATTTCAAACGGATATTTTTTCTTCGTGTTTGAGTGAATGAAACTGAATTCAGCACAAGGAATCTACTTTCTTCGTCTCAGAGGTGCACTTTGCACAAGGCAAGAACAAACCGCGCTGTCGCAGGTAAGATCCCGCTGGCGTGGGCCTCAAAACTGTTATAAATAGCCCCCCGTTTCTGAACAGAGAACATGGGAGGGCACTGACTTTGACAAAGATGCTGAGTTACCGCTTTCGGACCTGTGAAGTCCTATGTAGTGTCACGTTGGCGGCCGTGGGTGGGAGGAGGAGCGGAAGTATCGCATACCTGAGGGGTGAATAGCCTTAGCGCCACGGCGTTGGGATATATTTAGACCAAGTGGACGCCAGCTTGACCTGGAAGGTCACGTGGTAGACGTGAGCCTCCCTCCTACACCAACGACGGTCATGTGACGGCGACACTAGGTATAAAATCGAGCCGACGAGCTCACACGGGCTTTTTTTGTTTTGGAAACCTCGCGCGATGCGCAAAACTTTACGCCCAGGCTGGAGCGTGTCGTGCCTCTTGCACGGGTGACGAGGTCACGGTAGTAGCGTGGGAGTAGCGTCAGTGGAGGCGGGGCCTCCCTAGCTATGTGGGGTATCCACAGGGAAATACTCAAAAGTGTGTAGTTTCGGACAGAATTTAGTTATTGTACATACGTGTAAATAAACTTGGAGAAAAACACACAGACATTTACAAGTATGTACATGTCTGTGTGTTTTTCTCCATGACGCCTCACCTGGCTCGTAAGAGAGTGCTAACGCTACTTTTGAGTGCAACATGTCCAAGGAAGCAGAGGATTAGGTCAGAATAAGTTCTACAGACCTAATGTCCTTATTACCAAACACCAATTCCAATAATAGACTATAATTGCCCCTCTGGGCCTACTATAAATGTTCCAACACATAAATGTTGATGGAGCTCTGCCCCTACGACAATTTAGAACCCGCTGCCACTGATTTAATGAAACTGAACACATTTCGGAGGAAAGCAAACGCTCATGCCCGAAACGCGGATGGCTGCGGGTCACGAGCGCTGTTGACCCAAGAGACGCGGGCGACGGGCGCGAAGGCGACAAGTGAGCCGCGCACGGGATGAGTGGGGGGGGGTGCGGCGTCGGTGGCGCGCGGAACTACATCGATCGCTGCGGACCTGCATTCCGAGCGACGGCGAGACCGGGCGGAGCGGAAGTAAAGCCACGGTGGCGGCGGTGGAGGTGTTGGCGGCGGCGGTGGCGTTGGCGTTGGCGGCGGCGGCGGCGGCGGTGTTGTCGGCGGTGGCGGTTGGGGCGGCAGCGGTGGCGTTGGCGGTGGCAGTGACGGTGGAGGTGGCAGTGGAGGCGGCGGTTTTGGCGGCGGTGGCGATGTTGGCGGCGGCGGCGGTTGTGGCGGCAGTGGTGGCGTTGGCGGCGGCAGTGGCGTTGGCGGCGGCGGTGGTGGTAGCATTGGCGGCGGCGGTGGAGGCGGCAGTGGCGTCGGCGGTGTTGGCGGCGGTGGCAATGTTGGCGGCGGCGGGGTTGGCGGCGGCGATTGTGGCGGCAGCACTGGCGTTGGCGGCGGCGGTGACGCTGGTGGCGGTGGCACTGGCGTTGGCGGCGGCGGTGGAGGCGGCGGCAATGGTGGTTCCGGCGGTGGTGGTGGCGGTGGCGGCGGCGGCGGCCGAGTTTGCGGCGGCGGCGGCGGCGGCGGCGACGGCGGGGGCGGTGGCGGTTGCGGCGGAGGCTCGAAATTAAAATCGTCCTCCCTTTCTTCCCCCCTTTTCCTTTCTTGTGGACTCCACCGCCGCCCCCTTCCAGTTCCACCACCGACTTCATCGCCTCTTCCTCCCACTCCACGCCGCCACCGGTGTTTGTTCACCTCAAAACCAACATTACAACGAGCAGAAAAGCGCTACATGTTGACGCGAGGGCGGTAACTCGCTTATACGTACAAGTAACGTGTCTGGGAGAAAAAGTCGCACTTCTCTCCGCGGTGCTGCAAAGTGTCGTACAAATATAATGGGGACTAATAATGCAAATATGAGGGAGTCGTAAAAGAAAACTCGTTTCTCGGAATTGTCAGAAAATAGTTGACAATGTTTTGTGTATTAAATGTTGACTTCCTAACATATTTTTAATTTATTAGAAATACTTTATTATATTTTTGCATTATTTAATTAACCAAATACTAATAAGTATTAAATAATGCAAACATGTTATAAAGCAGGTGCAATATAAAGCTATATGAAGACACGTAGGTGTTTCACAAGAAACACATGACACATGTTATTCACTTGAACATTCTTTATTATTTCTTCAGCTTTTCACACATGGTTTGGCCTGCTGCACTTCTTCACAACAAATTACGATTAATATGTTTAATTTGCAGCATATGGTCATCCTAGAAATAAATTATTTCATGTCGTAATTTTATTCGAATGACTTTTTCAGATAATAATAATAATAATAATAATAATAATAATAATAATAATAATCACGATTTTATCGTGATTATTTCGATTGGATACTCACGTCTTCATGCCCTATTGTGGGAGAGGTGGCTCAGGGCATCAACTGATAACATTGCAGTGCCTCTGATCGGGAGTTCCTAGATTCGAGATCCATTGGTCGTAGTATTTTTGACACTAGCTAGAAAGCTGGTTCCAATTCGGTCACTGTCCGGAAGAGAATTCTAGCAGCCGGCTGCTCGGATTGGTAGTTTTTCGTAGTTTCTCCGATCAATACCAGGCGAATGTCCTATCGTAGCACCGTACTTAAACAC
>BLKR01007123.1:0-43618 GCA_011170035.1 Teleogryllus occipitalis | reverse complement strand
TGTGTTAAATACTCTAGAAAAGTCATAATAGTTCAACATTTCAATGGTTTGTAATAACAATTTCTCTCTGTCATTAAAAAGTACACATTTTATTTGCCTACAAGCAAATAGTTACATTTTATAATGCAAACAAAATCTTTGCTTGGGGTCAGAGAATGCTTGAGAAGAGCAGCAAATTTCAGGAACATCCAGGAATGTACCAGCTAAACTATAACATGGAAATAAAGTATATATTAATCAGTCAAGTGCCTTGGATAAAAAAAGGATGCCAAATTTTAGGTTTTTATCATTATGAGTATTTTGTTTAATTTTTATAAAAATTCTTGAAGTTTATTCCAATATATATTTTTAAAAATCTTTTGCATTTTCATTTAAATCTCATAATACAGTAGTAATATTTCCAAAGTGAAAAAACATAAAATAGACAAAATTATGACTTTCTACATCTACAATTTTCTCAGCTCTTTGTTTTCAGTTTTCTTCTTGTTTCTAATTCTCTAGTATTCCACAGTGTGGAATTAATGAATATGCAGGGTATTTGAAGCTAGAGCCCATCATTTGTGAACTCGCAGCTTGTTGCTATAATTTCATCTATGAAGTATGGACAACATGGATAAGAGCCAAAATTTATTGCTTATTTATCCTTGAAAATAGATTTTATTACATGGGAAGGTTGTTGTTGTTGTTGTTGTTGTTGTTGGGTGTTTTTTTCCCCATATTCCCACAATTCATTTTCCCCATAGCACGTCATACGCAGTTTGAACTGTTTTTTTGATGTTAAATAAATAAATAAATAAAAAAGTAAGAAAACAATGCATGCTCATCTTTGACAATGGTACTTCAATAAATATACATGTTTTCAATAAACATATGTTTATGTTCTGTATAAAGATGATTTCTTTATTAAGAATTATATTATTGTACTTCTTTATTTAAATTTTAAATTTCATGTAAATTGATGTTATTAGCTGATTACATTCACAACCACATTTCTGAATGATATGCAGCTCTTGCTTGATTGTCCTTCAGTATCTTTTGTGTGAAGTGTTTCTTTCAACTGAAGTCAAAAGTTATTTAGTTAAGTTTGCTCACATTGGGTTATGTGAAAAAATTGCCAGTGCAAAGCATATCTGAACATTGCCTGTGGACAGCAAACTGCACAGTATTGTCAACAATACTACACGTGTTATAGTCAAACTTACACAGACATAATAGTTATTAAATGAACAAGGTTTATTTAGACTATTTTATGATGTTATAAGTAATGGGCAACTTTCAAAACTTTATTTACAACAGCTCTGGGATATTTTTTTATTTCATTAAATTAATCAACCGCTAGGCATTGAATGTATTTATTTCAACAAAACTTGACTTTCAATTTTTTTATTGATTTGTCATAAGCATCAAGCATTAAAGGTATTTTATAGGTAAAATTTATTAACAATATTTGGGGCACTGTTTAAAATTGTTTGTATTAATGTAAGTCAGTTAAGTTAATTGTGAGAAGTAATCAGTTTATTATGATGATAAATGTTTGGAAATTTTGTTTATTTTTTCCTGTATTCTAGGAGAAAAAGAATAGAAGAACTGACATTTATTTATCTCATAATATCACCTGAGTGAGTGTGTTATTCAGTGTTTAGTGCACTGTTGTTGACATATTAATAATCTTTTCGATAGAAGGGTGAACTATTATTTCTCATCAGAAGAACACAAAGCGTAAATTAAGCCACTTTCCTGTTCATATTGTTCTAAACTGAGATGCTTTCATATTTTGATAGAAGCAACAGTAATTATTTGTTGCCAGAAGTACATAAATGCTGTTATAAAATATTCTTCCCTCATGAGACATGTGAAGACATAGCATTTCAAGCAAAATATGGGAGTACATACTCATAATGATTTAACAAGAGGTACATTTTCTATTTATTTATAAAATATTGGAAAAAGAAAATGTGCAAGTTGATGGTGAAGGGAATGTCTCATTTGCTCATGATTTTTGTACAATTGACAAAAATGTAGATGGTCTGATTAAAAACATTTTTTCGAACGAGCAATTTTCACTTCAACAAATGAGTATGTGGATACTGTAAATTTAAAGATCATGCACATGTTGCCTGGTGAAATTAAAACTTTTTTTCCAATAGACATTGTTCAATGCATGCACTCTTACTGTTGAATTTTTGAATTTTATTTAAACATCTGGGGTACCATTCTTAAACTAAAGTGAAAGGTAGGATTTCCTGTTCTTTAACTAGGAAATCTTGATGTGCCATGGTTGTGCAATGGTACGTGACTGAAAGTGAAGGAACTAAAAAATAATTTTTTTGAATGTAAAATAAAAACTGGTTGTGAAAAGAGAAATCTGTATTAATACCAAGAATTCCCAATATAGGTCTACCTACTAATTTCAATTTCAATTTAACAACCAATAGTTCCCATTAAAAGTTTAATTTCAAATTACAATAAATAAATAAATCATGAAGTGGGATGGGTAGTGCTTCACATATAAGCGACTAGGTCAGCTTACGAGTCTCCAGTTTATTTAATATTCTGTGAAGAAAATCTGTTTATATAGTTAAAAAAAAAATACCAAGTATTGTGAATTAATAAATGATAAAAAAGTATTTTATTTATCACATTTCTTTAAATTTATGTTAATATTAGTGTTTGTTATTTATTTTTTATTATAACAACAAATATTACACAGAAAGAACACATTTTCATTAAACAAAGTACATAATAATAGACAAATATTGGTGCTAATTATCAATTTATGTACTAATGTAAAACACTGAAAACCTGTAAATGTATAGTTAATGTTATAGTGATTTAAAATCAATATGAAGTTCAGTTCTCAAATAAATAGAGCTGAGAATTCAAATTTTCTTATTAATACATGCACCAACATGAGTCATTATTGTGCCCATTACCATTATGTAAATGAGAGCAAGAAAGTTTAAACAAAAGACTTGAAACCATAGTCCTATGTCAGATTTTGACTAAAGGTGATAAATAAAATTCTGTGTGGCCTGTAGGCTTAAAATTAGTGTTCCTGTAAATAGTGTTAAATTTTGGCAGACTTATTTCGGTAATTTCAGATATAGAATCCTAATATATTTATGTTCGAGTTCCATTTTGTCTTACAACTGATTTTTAGCATGAAATGGTGTAGGACTGTGTTCTTCCGAGCCCTGAGATGCTCAAATTCGGTGAAATACATCCATTCACAAGTACAATTAGCAGAATGAAGAAGAAGAAGAACTTAGCCAGTGGCAGTGGGTGAGTTGTGGTTACCAAACTGAATGTGGAAACATACATGTTCAAATTGCAATGAAAGTTCAGGCTAAAAAGCTTTTGCTGTTTGAGAACACTCACATAGGTTTAAGTTGGGTTGGGTCAATGAAGTTATCACCTAGTGAATCCATCACAGGCCAATACATATAATTAATTGAATCCAAATGTGGAAAATTTTCTCATGGGTTCAGCTAATGACAATTTCGGAGAGAATTGTGGAAATTTTCCACTACAACTTTTTCCAAGATAAGGTGGTTTCCACGGGTTGCAATGGTTACGTCGCGCATATCGTGTACACGCCCTTTCGATTTCATCATGAACACATTAAGTACGTTTCAGTTCGCACTCGAACTCAGTTGGGCCAAAGTACACATTTGGTAATGTATACATTTGGTAAATATAAGGTAACCTGCATACAAAATGGATATTGTGTCAAGTTCTTTTGCATGTTCTGTTCATAAGAGGTATGACTCTGTGCGCACTCTGTGTACGTTTGCACGTACGTCTCGCGTACATTGGTGGACATACTGATTTTTGCTAGGATAGCCTTGATCCCTAGATTCCCAGTTTGAGAGAAAATGACAACAATTTTCTATGATAAAAACTTAAAAAGAGCTTTGGCAAAGTTACCCAGGAAATAGGACAACTTTGCTGTCTATGTGTAAACCACAAAAAAACAGCAAGTGAAAACCACAAACCCACATGAAAAAAAAGAGTTTTGAAACCATAAAACCCCTTATTCCCTTAGCATAAGGGTGGGAAAACACAATTTTTAAAATAAAAAAATGGTACCAACACTTTTCTAGAATTGCGGTTGATCTCACAAAGGGACTAAAACCACAAAATTCAATATCGTACGTTTCCCAAAAAATTGTCGGCACGATGTATATATCCGAATCTTCTTCCAACGAAATCCTCAGAATAGTCAGTAAAAATTCATCTGGTTTAGATGAATTTCCAGATTATTTATTAAAAACGTGTGCTCCTGCCATTATACGCCCATTAACTAACATTTTCAATGCTTCCTTACGCACACGAATATTTCCAGACATTTTCAAAACAGCAAAAATTAAGCCACTTTTTAAAAAGGGAACAAAATGAAATTCAAAATTTCCGGCCAATTTCTCTTTTGGTAGTTTTCTCAAAAATATTAGAGAGGCTTTTCTATACGCGAATGGAAACTTTCTTAGAAAAAATGAAGCGTTTTCAGACCCACAACACGGTTTTAAAAAATTAAAATCTACGGAAACTGCAATTTTTTTCTTTTCTTGAAGATGCTGCTTCATCAGTGGACAAAAATGAACAACCCATTGGAATATTTTTTGATCTTTCGAAAGCTTATGACATTATTAACCATAACATTTTTTTTTATTTTATTTTTTTAAATTTATTTATTGCTTGTTGGGTTGTACATAGTTCAGTATTACACTCTCTCATATGTAATGATGACTTACCACTAACTTAATACTATACTTAACCTAATTCTACTATTGCTACTACATTGGGGTAGATTACTCATGAGAGTATCTACTGTTCACTAATGTTCGAGAATATTTTGAGGAATGAATCAAATGGGTATCTGTTGTTTATTCTGGTCTGTGTGTTGTCCGTTGAGGCTAGATTGTATTGTTTTAGTTGGTCTATTGTGTTTATGTTGGAGTAGAAATTATTGGATATGCGTGCTATTTGATAAGTGATTGGGTTCATGTTTAATTCTCTGTGGAATTGTTGATTTGAAATGAACCATGGGGCGTTGGTGATTGTTCTGAGGAATCTGTTTTGTATTATTTGTATTTTTTTTACGTTGGATGGTGCGGCATTTGTCCATATGGGACATGCATATAGCATTATGGGTCTTATGATGGTTTTGTATAGTGTTATTGCATTTGTTAATGAAAGTTTGGAGTTTTTATTCAGTAATGGTTTGAGTTGGATTAATCTCACTTTGGCCTGTTGTATTTTAATGTTGATGTGGTTTTTCCAGTTGAGTTTTGTATCGAGGTTTAGTCCTAAGTATTTGATAGGTTGATTCAATGGTGTCCAGTTTATTATGCTATTGTTTAATAGTAATGGGTGGGGAGCAGAGAATGGTCTTAATGAAAATATTTTTGATTTTGATTTGTTCGGGTTTAGTTTGATTTTCCATTTTGTTGCCCATTCATCTATTTTGTTTAAATGTTGTTGAATTTTTGTACTGCTATATGACAACGTGCGACTTGATATGAATATTGCCGTATCGTCGGCGAACTGTGCAAGTTGCGTGTAACGTGTGATGGGGATGTCTGCTGTGTAAAGATTAAATAGCGTTGGGGATAGTGGTGAGCCTTGTGGAAGTCCTGCTTCTATTGTGCGTGGGTTGGAGCTATGATTGTTTATGGTTACTGTGAAAGATCTGTCTGATATAAACTGTGTGATAATGTTTAGTAGGTATTTAGGTGTTCCTATAGTTTTGAGTTTGTAGATTAATCCGGGGTGCCAGACTCTGTCAAAAGCTTGAGATACGTCTCAGAGTATTGCTATTGTGTGTTTCTTTTCTTGAAAGCTAGTGTGAATATATTCAGTTATCCTGAGTAATTGGTGTGCAATTGAGATATTGTTTCTGAAACCAAATTGATGATTTGGGATAGCTTCTGACTTTGTTAGGTGATTATTGAGTCTTTTTAAAATTAGTTTTTCAAATATTTTTGAAATAGTTGGCAGGAGACTTATTGGTCTGTAATTCGCTGCAAGACTATGATTAGTGTTTGGTTTAGGGATCGGGATTATATTTGATATTCTCCAAGATCGTGGGAAATAGCCTAATCTGAGTGATGAATTATAGATGTTATTTATGTGTGCAATTGTGGATGTGGGCAAGTTTTTTACTATTTGGTTACTAATTTGGTCGTGTCCAGGAGCTTTTCTTTTGGGCAAATTTTTTATGTGGTTTTTGACTTCGGAGGGTGAAATGAATTTTATTCTCTGAGGGACGTCATAGTTTGGTGCTCTATTTGACTCAATTATTGCCTGGTGGTCTGAGTGTACGGATGTATTATTAGGTTTGAATGTTTGAGCGAAGTGTTCTGCTAGTGCTTCTGCCTTGTCTTGTGGAGCATATTTTATACCTTGTGCCGTGTTGAGGGGTGGCATGGTTATTTTTTTGTTTAGAAGACATTTTGAGAAGTGCCAAAGTGATTTATTTGAGGTACTTAGTGATTCTATTTTGGTGTTGAAGGATTGTTGGGTGTGTAGATTAATTGCTTTTTTTGTTATATGATTAAGGAGATTTAGCTCTTTTTTCAGTTGTGGAATTCTATTGTTGCTCCATAGCCTTCTAGTTTTATTGCGTGTGTTGATTATTTCTATTATTTCTTTGGGTAGTTTTGGTTTTGTCTGAATGAGAGAATATGTGGGTGTGTTGTCTTGCAAGTGTTAATTGTGTTATTAATTGTGTTTGTTATTATTTCGTTTATCTGCATGACAGATTTGTCTATTTCTAGGGGAGAGTTTAATATTTTGAATTGTGGTGTCTTGGCTCTCACTATTTTCCTGAATGATTCCCAGTTTATGTTTTGGGTGTTTAGTTTCTGAGTTGGAGCATGTGGGGGAGGTATTATTTTAGTGGTTATTAATCCTGGAAGATGGTCTGAATCCATCTCAAATACTGGGGTTGAATGATAAGCTGTATTTGTGTTAGTAATTGCTATATCTAATATGTCTGGGTGTTTGCTGCTGTCGTGTGGGAAATGGGTTGGTTCGTATGGCGTAAGTGTAGTTAGGTTTAAGTCTGTTATTATTTTAAGTAGTTGAGAGCCTGCATTGTTGGAAACTCTGCAACCCCAGTTAGTATGTTTTGCATTTAAGTCACCTAGTAGAATCATCGGGGTATTCTGTTGAAGAAGGGAAATTATATTGGTGTTTTTCATTTTAATATGGGGTGGTTTGTATGCTGATATTATGGTTGTGATTCTATTGTTTATAGGGATTTTAATAGCAACGGTTTCTAACCCTGGAGTGTGAGGTGTGTCAAATTGTATATACGGGATTGATTTTTCGATAAGTATGAGAACTCCTCCCCCTTTTTGATCTACTCTGTCTTTTCTTATTACATTGTATCCTGATAGGTTAAATGTCTTGTCTGGGCTGAGGTGCGTTTCGGTGATGCATGCGATTTGTATTCCTTTATCTTCTAAGAAATATTTTAGTTCATTTTTTTTGTTTGAGATGTTATTAGCATTCCAGTTTAGTATGATTAAATCTTTATTACACTGTTCTGGCATTATTGTTATTAAAGTAAGATGTGATTGAATTTTGAATACTGCTTATTATGGTTGGAATGATACTATTGATTATGCCCATTAAGTAATTTGTAATGTTGTTGACTATAGTGTGTATTATTGAGTTTGTGTTATTGTTGTTGTTATTATTTACATTTTGGTGTGTGTTTTTAGTGCTATGCTGGTTTGTGTTTGGGTTTTCTTGATAAGTAAAGCCAGGTATGGTTCGATTATAACGAAGATTAGGAAACTTGCGATTTGTGAGTATAGGGGCAGAAGTATTGTTGTTTGAATTTTCTTGGGGGGCAGTAGTTTTAGAATTGCTTTTGTTGGTCTCTGAAACTTTTTTAAAATAATTACATTCTGCGGACCGAATTTCCGCACGGTGCGGGCCCTTGCAGTTGTGGCATGTTGGTGTTAAGTTTTTTTGTGGGCATTTTGCCGTGTAATGGTCTTTAGCACAGAATGCACATACAATTTCATTATTGCAGTTGTTTCTTGTATGGCCCAAGTCCAGACATCTTAAACATTGTATTGGCACATTTGTTTTACGTCTTTTTTCAGTTTTGACACACAGATTACATATTGCATTAATTTTTAACACTTCCTCAATGCTTTGATGCCCGTCGAACTCTGCTGCAATAACCGGAAAGGGAATGTTGTCTTTGTATAGTCTTGTGACACTAATCAGTGAAGGATATTTTGGATACAAATCTTCGTATACCTCTTTCTGAGTTACTGACTGGTGAATGTTTTTAAAAACTACTGAGAATTTCTTGTTTAAGGGATCCTTATAGGTATGGAATTGTCTCGCTGTGCTTAAGAGATATTTGATGGCCTTTCTAAAGTCCGCTATGTACTTGAAAGATAGCTTAATTTTGTTATTTGCCATGTCAGAGGTGAATTGAGTGGTAATTTGCTTTTTAATCTCTTTGTTGAAGTGATTAATGTTCGGAATGTCTTTCACAAATATGGGGGGAATTTTTATGTTCTCGACTTCGTGTGTTTCTTCGTCGTCCAGGTAGTTGAATCTTTTGTCACGGTCACTATTTTCTTCAAGAGGAGCATATCTATTGCTAATAGGCACATTATATTCACTGCTGCTGGGTTGTTTTTTGGATGGCCCGCCTAGGGGGGTACTGTCACCGTGACCTCTTTTTACACTGTTACTGGTCTTATCACTGCCGTTGATGTTGGCGGGGTCGTGGCTTGCTTGGCCGCGAGGCAGGCCGCTGGCCGCGTTGGTATGACTGACCTTACTGGAGCCTTGTGTTGGGTCGGCGGCTGGAGTACCGTTTCCATGTTCGAGGTTTGTTGCCTGCAGATTCTGGGTGGTTCCATTGATGTGATTGAAGGAGCTGCCTGATGAATCTGCGAGGATGTGTTGATCCCCGAGTTGCTCGTAGGTGATGTCCATATCGGCTGTGTTGTACAGGAGCTCCATGGCTCCCGCTATGCTCTGACCTAGGTCAGGGCTTGGTGGTTGAAAACTGCTATTAATATTGAAAAATTAATAGCACGACTTTAGCTAGGTTCGCTGCACTTGTAAGTTTAATTATCTATACGATACACAATGTTAAAGTCACTGATACTTGGTCAACTGCACTGAGTCAAATTGAGACGTTCTGAGCTGTGCGGAGCACGATGTGAACTGGTCGCTGGCTCAGCACGGAATGGGGGAAAGAATGTCTTTCCATTAAAGCGACTAGCACGTCGGGAGGGAGCAGGGGGAGGTGAGCGTCAGATCGGAGCTGACTTTCATGTTGCTGTGACTTTCCCATTCAAACCGCATGACGGCCAGGCACGAGGATCACAGGGCGGAGATGAACCTTTCGGGCGGAGCGAGCAAGACTAAACCGTTTGTTTCTGCGATTCTGCCCCGCGTGCTCTGGAAGTCAAAACTGTAATATTGAATAAGTGGAGGGAATAAAGTGGTCATAAGATCAGTTTATCGATTTATTAACCGCAACGTAAAAATAATTATTATTTATTAAAAGCCGTCTCAATGCGCAAAGATGTTTCTTGAAACATCCCCAAGATCCCATCCCCAGCTCTTTATTATTATTATTATTATTATTATTATTATTATTATTATTATTATTATTATTATTATTATTATTATTATTATTATTATTATTATTATTATTATCATTATCATCATCATCATCATCATCATCATCCGTATCAGAGGCGCACCCAGATTTTTTGGGGAGGAAGAGGGGTTACAGATGTAGGTGTTCAGCCGAAATTATTTTTTCTTATAAAGACTTTTTCATTTATGCTGAATATAAAATGTATTTTTATTGGTTGAATAATAGTTAATATTTGTATCGTAAACAATTGTCGCTGTCGATGTGGCTGGTGGGAGATACGGAAATGGGGAATATCCGCAACCCACCTGTAAAAGAACATGTACTACACTCACGGGACTAATGACCATAACAGTCGACGCACCCGGAAAAACGAAACAATCAATTGCATATAGTTCAAGCAAGGAATGCACTGATATCATACAGTAGTCACAACTAGGGCTACGATTTTTAGGTTTTTACCTATGTTGTTCCTTGCTTACAAATGAAAAAGTTCTTGAGTATTAATCCGAATTACGATAGTGGTAGTCTGGTATATCAATTTTCCCTATCTGATAAAAACATGAGGCTGGATTTCTTAGAAATGTAAACGCTTCAAATGTTTAAAAAATGTGTAATTTCTTTTATTTTCCCGCCCTTACTTCCTAAGAAGAGAAAGTACATTCATCGTGCGCCGGAAAACAGAATTTTCGTCAGAAAAACTCTCATTGCCGGGCTGTTGTAATGAAAAAGTGGAAAAGTCTTGTTCCTGTATATAGTAAATGTGTATTAAGAATCCATGTTTTGTAGGTCCATGATACCAAATAATCCATTGACGGCAGAGGCCAAAAGTCTTTGTCCGTCCGTCATCAAAGGTAAGCGCCTAAACTTTTCAGTCGTTTTTCTCGAAAATTAATATTTCCCGATCGCTTTAAATGAACTCAAGAGCCTCCGAGCTTCAAACGGATTGATTTTTGAGGGCACTTTACATGAAGCCTCACCATTTTCAAAATTGCCTCAAACATAACTAAATTTTTTGATTACTCATTGTCATCGAATAGCGTAAAGGACGCGTAACAGAGTGGTGTAGGTCTAATTTTTGTTGAAATCCCGAATTTTTTGAAAATTGCATTTTCAACGTTTCATTTTGATTGATTTGTTTCCGGGCTCATCAACTACTAAGGTCATTAGTCCCATAAGTGTAGTGCATGTTTATCGGGAGATGTGGCAGTGATCTTCCCCCTGGATGGTGACATCTGGCACCGTCCTACATGTCGGCTAGCTGTTTTCCTCAACCAGGTATCTCCCATCAGCGGTGCACTGCCCTAGCCAGAACACGCTCTAAGCTCCCTACTGGTCTCCCGATGTATGTGGTATTGAAGTGCATGTAAGTTTAAGTATGTGAGGGGTGAGGATAGGACAAGGAAGAAGGAAAAATCACATGCGGTCTTAGGGTACTGCTCCTGTATTGTCCTGATATTGATCGGAGAAATCACGGAACCCTGCCGATCAGAGCAGCAGACCGCTAGACTTCTCCGCCCGACAGCACCTGAATTCGAACCAGCTGTCGAGCTAGTGTAGACAATCCTGACCGTCGGGAGTCGAACCCTAGGACCCCCGGACCACAGGCACTATAGTGACATCAGCAGATGATTTGATCCATCTGTGCCGGTAAAACTGATTGGGCAACCGACAGATAGAATTCTCCTTCAGACTGCTTGAAATCGAGTTGAATGATCGAGCTGATGTCAAAATTCTTTACCGTCGTGGTTCGAAAGCTAAGAGCACCCGGTAAAGGGCGCTGCAGAGGCGACGCAATGTTGATTTCATGGTGGGTGATGGTCGCCTTATGCATATTGTAAAGAACATTGTACACTCAACATCGTATACCCTAGTACGTATTATTATACGTACGTATTTTATACTTTTAGAAGTCATTCTTTCGTGAAAACACGTTCCATACTTCCTAAGAGGCCAGCAGTAGCTAAGCTAGAAAAATGTAAAATAAAAATAATGAAAACATAAAATTGTCCTATAAGAGCTTTTTCAAATTTCCAAATAAAAAATGTCGCCGGTTAGACCTTAAAAAGAATTCGGAGCGGCTCGAATGTGAGAGCGAAGGCTTCCGCAGACGTAGTTCTTCCAGAGCTGGAAAATGATGTGAACTAAAAATTGCCTTCAATAATTTTATGAAACGTTTTTATCTCATAGAATTGAGTAGTGTTTTTAGAAATGTATTAATCATTTGCGTCGCTAAATTCTTTACTCGCAAATCATGAGTACACATTGAAACATTTTCCTCACATGTACGGATGAAATATACTCTTCTGAGTTATTTTTAATTTTGATTGTTCATCAATAAATTTAACCATGAAACATTTTAAATTATAGAAAATATTACTTTAATGAGATTAACACTGTTCAATAGGATATCTATCAATTGAAGGGAACGGGGAATACCAATGATATCTATTTCACACTTCCAAAATAAATATCTTAGAATTTCCCCCAAAACAAACATTATGACCTAACTGCTGTATAAACGTGACCATAGAACTACAATACGTGTTTAGAAAGCAGAAAGAAGTAAGTACACAAATTGAGAAATTTTTGGATTAGCACAAATTGTGTTTCTTCTGATTTTCATAAACAAAAATAAGTCTTATTAGCTATGTTGTTCTATATATTGTATGTACTATTTTTATTGTAACATAGCTATGTTACACTAAATAACTTTACATCGTCTTCCCTCTCCTTAAATGAAAAAAAAAGCTTTATTCCATCAGACATTAGTTACTTCCCAATGGTTTAGATCGATATACATCGATTCCAAGGCGAAGCTCTTTGCGCGGGGATTAGCTCGAAGCTCGGAAAGTAGGAATTCATAACGGAATGAGGAAGAAAATGTAATGTAGTACAATCAGTACGTCATTGTTAACGCTGTGAATCGACATAACTGCAGAACAGTTATGCAGCTTGGCAGCCCGGGAGTCGCTGCGTCCTAAGCACAGGTGCCCACGTTTCGGCCGCAATTCTGCGACCTCGTTCGGGGCAAAATGCGGGATTCTTCAGGTCCCTAGGACGCGGCATCTCCCGGACAGCCAAGCAGCTACTGACTACGTCTGCGGAAGCCTACGCTCTTATTTTTGAGCCGCTTTGAATCCATTTTAAGGTCTAATCGGCTACACTTTTTATTTGGAAATTTGAAAAGGCTCTTATGGGGCAGTTTTATGTTTTCATTAATTTTTATTTTACATTTTTCTATTTTTTCTTACACATATTTAAAAATATAAACATATGTACAGTATACGACATAATTTGCATTTTTATTACAATAGCTTCCGCTCCCTACTAATAAACGGACATCGGGTTTTAGCCGCTACAATTGCCCATTTACGCGCCTAAAATTGGCTCGTGATATGCGAAAATAGGTGTAATATGTTCTTAAATAGGCCGTTCTAGGGACTCACGGATAGAGTTCTAGCTTTCTGCCAGGCGGTCCTGGTCGATTCCCGACCGGTTTGATTGATTGTTAGCGATTCCGGGCGCGTCAACTGTTAAAGTCATTAGTCCCGTAAGTGAAGTGCATGTTTCTTTCCTGAAGGTGTCGGTGATCTTTCCCCGCTGGAGATCCGGCGCCGACCTACCGTCGGGAGGCAGGGTTTTCCCCAACCAGTTATCTCCCACAAGTGTGGCACCGGCCCAGCCGGCACAAGCTCTAAGCTCCCGACATGTCTGGTAGTATAGTGTGACTAAGTAAGGGGTGAAGATAGGATAAGGAAGAGGAAGGAAATATCGCGCGCGGTCCGTTTGTTAGGGTACTACTCCGGTATTCGCCTGGTGTTGATCGGAGTAACCACGGGAAACTTCTGATCAGAGCAGCCGGTCTCTGGAATTCTCCTCCAGACAGCGACTGAATTCGACCTAGCTATGTAGTTAGTGTCGAAAATTCGAAAATCCTACCACGGTCGGGATTCGAACCTAGGACCTCTCGGTTAGAGGCACTGCAGTGACATCAGTTGATGCCCTGAGCCACCTCTCAATTCCCGGTCGGGGTAAAATGAAGCAGTAGCTTTCTGATACAAATCGACTCAGTAGCTTCATGACGAAAGAAAAAACGCAGGCTGGCCATGTTTCAAAACTATAAAGATTTTGCCTCAAAATCTGTTGTTAAAAAGCAGCTCTTTAAAATGGTTATGTACATTAAAAAAAGAACGAGTCGTTTTCGCGTAATTTGTACGTGAAATTAATGCAATTTATAAACAACACATTTTTTTTAAAAAATTTGCTCGGATTTTTAATTTTTTTCTCGAATAAAACAAGGGATGCTTAAAAGAATGGCGCAGGTCACATTTTCGTAGAACTCTGAATTTTCGAGAACGGCACATTTAGGAATAATGCGAGAAATTATGTGATGGAGCTGTAGTTAAAGTTAAAATTGTGTATGAGCTTGGTCAATGGTTCTTAAGTTTCCCTGAATTAAGGAATTAGGTTCTTACTTTCTTGTTTATTAGTAGTATATAAGGAGTATGTAAGTAGTATGGAGAGAGTTACATCACTAGATGCAACTAGTTGGTGCTACAACATCACGTACTTTCTCGCCTTTAGAAATGGTTATGTACTACCATTTATACCACAATTTCTCTCCGAATTAACACTTTTCAGTCATCATTTATTGTAAAACTTATCGCAAATCGTAGAACATTTGGCGAGAAAAATAAATATTTTTAAGCAAATATGAACACAAATTTGACTATTACAACTACTTTTAACTTAACTACGTTAAATTAATTTATTTGTTATCTTTTATAAACCAGTTTTGTATTTTCCGGTTCAGCTTTTGACATCAAAATGACCATATTTTTCATTACTAATGTAGATGTCAAGAGGTAAGTTTGTTTTAAAGTAAAGTAATATTCAAAATAGATTACGAAACTTTTATGTTTATTAATAATAAAGTATAATTCATTATTTTAAAAAATGGATTTTAGCGAAAAATAGCTAATAATATGATTACTACTTGTTACAACGTATTCTCAGTGTAGAAATGACGCCTTTTTTGCGAAAGTTCACAACTTTTTTTAAAATACTTTGAGTTAAGCCTAGAAGTTGAAAGTTTTACTGAAATTTGGTATCATAGTGATCTACTGCATGTGAAATTTTCGGATTTTTATCTGGTCCCCAACAGAGATATTACAGTTGACAATTTGGAAAAACTCGAAAATTCCAATTTTTAAGAGGGTGTAATTCTCAAGGGGTACGTTACTTACCAATGATATTTGACAAAAAGTAACTACACTGCTATGTGCAAAAACATAGAAAAAATTAAGACTGAGATTCTATTCCTTCTTTGAGAAATTACTCTCTCAAAATCGAACTTGATTCATTTGCGTTTCATAGATTTAGTTGCAAATATTTATGAAATAAAAACATAGAAGGTAGGTAAATAATATTTCGATTTGTAGGCCGGAGTATACTGAATCCTAACCGACGGTAGGACGGCGCCGGATCTCACCATCTCACCATCCAGCGTAGGTAAATATAACCGCCACCTCCCGAGAAAAATACATGCACTACACTTACGGGAATAACGGCCTTAGCTGTTGACGTGCCCAGAATCACTATTGAATCAATCGATAAATCAGGGATTCCTACGAAAATTAGACATGCATCATGACCTGTTCTTAAGCGACCTTTGCGCTCTCCGAGGACGAAGTTTAAGTTTCAAAATTTTGAGGCTTCATGTAAAGTAACCCCAAAATGAAAATATTGTTTTCAAACTCTGGAGGACTCGAGTTCAATTATATCGATCAGAGCATATCAATTTTGGAGAAAATCGACTGAACGGTTTACGTGCTAGCGTTTTACCACAGACGGACGGACGGGCAGACAGACATTTTGCCGACAATCAATTTGGACTCCTTTTTGATCAGATTTTCAAAATGTTGACGCTTCATGTAAAGTACTCCCCAAAATCAAAATATCAGTCTTAAACCCATAAGGCCTCGAATTCCTTTAAATCGATGGAGCAATATCAATTTTCGAGAAAATCGGCAGAACGGTTTTGGTGCTAGCGTTGACCACAAACAAACGTAGAGACAGGCGTTTTGTCGTCAATCGATTTTTCGGTATCAAGGACCTACAAAACATGGATTCTGACTACACAACGTGTTAGAGGCGGTAATTTACTATGTATTGGAACAATATTTATCCACTTTTTCGTTACATGTGTCCGGAAATAAGAGTTGTGCTGTTAAAAATTCCCATTTTCCAACTTATAATTACAATATTTTGTCTACTTACGAAGTAAGGACGTCTACTGGTATGGTCATTAGTAGGGGCGGATTTTGATGACCTAAAACATTGCTAAAAATTCTCAATAAAATGCTCTTAAAATGCTTTAAAATGCCCTAAAACCAAAGAAAAATGACGTACAAATATTATCAAAAGCAGTTCGGATGAACAACTCAAGCTGTTGGATACGTTACTGACGTAATCGAGGCTTCTTCCATTCGTTCGAGTGAACTTCGCTAGCAAACTTTTGGTTTGGACTGTTCTTTACCAGGAAATCTCTGTCTTTAGTTATCCCGAAATCGGCAGAACCTGACGTATATCGTGCTGATGTACGTCACAAGAATTACATACATACAACGGCTATCAAAACAATTTCTGAGCAAACAAATCGAATGGGCTACTGAGTAATTCTGTGAAGAACATTTTTTCCATCTCATAAATATTAGCAACGCTAAGCTCACCCAATATTATACGCTCATGTTTTCTTGAGCCTCGGAATACCTACCCCCACTCCTTTACTGACATTAGTTCAGTTAAGAATAGCAGCGAGCATTGTGGACAAAATCTGATAACCAGAAATTTTTGCTAACATGTAATAGATACTATTTTGCATCGAAAAACGAACTACAAGAGTTAGAATTTAGCACAGCTATATTTTTTCGTTTTGTTTTCTACGGTAATATGAACACAAATGATCACCTGTAAGCTGTTCTTCTGCGATATTCTCTTTCTATTGTAAGACCATTCGGAAAATTCTGACACAAAAGCTTCTCAACTACGTTGGATTCCCCTTAGTTGCTTAACACAACACCAAATATTTGTCCCCTAATTTTTACGATTTTAAAATTTCACAATCGTTGTGCTCATGTGTGTGTATACACACACACACACACACACACACACACACACACTTACTATTCTTCAAATATTCCATAGCAATTTGCACATTTATTCTAAAAAATACCCATGAAATACCTGGAATCTTTAATTCACTACAAATTCTGCCGCGCGAAGTTCATTTCATGTTGCCGGTTTGTTAGCAATCAGGGTGACAACCTCATGGAAGAAAATTATGGTGTTGAGGACTCAAAATAACCTCGCGGTACTGAAGTAATCAACGCCACATACATAGTTCTGTGTATGTGGTAATTCTCCATCTACCCACTAAGATCGCAGCGCTAAAACTCGCATAAGCACGTCTTTGGTAATTTCTTTGAATCTTCTGGGCGGATCCGAAAATAAATTATCAGTTTCCCATCAGAAGACCGAGTCGAGTCGAATGTCTCGATTGGTGCACGGGAAGTGGTCTAGCCATGAGTGACGGAACCGCACTTCCAACCCTACGCACACTCGGGAGTTACTCAAATACTGTATAGCGATGAGTAGGTATTCCTAATCAAAACAAAGGATATTTCTAGTTTATGTGTTGTTTTTGTAATTTTCAAAAGAATGTGCTATTATGAAAAGTATGGAATGGCATACGACGGATAATGCGACGAATGAACTCGGTTGGTTATTTGCTCTAATCGCGTAATAACGATAACCTTTTTTTTTTTATTTAAATTGTTAAGCCCGAATATTTTACTTATGCATAATTTTGCAAGTTGTGCAATTTATATAACAAGATACAACAATAGACACAAAATTTTAAATGCAGGTTTGCCGGTCATTCAGGTGATACTAGTGCCTGTGGAGATACAGTTGACATAACTGTTTCTGTTTAATATGTTTAGGTTGGAGGGAGAGGAAATGTGTGTTTTAGAAAAATATTGTTGACATGTTACTACGTCGCGTGGGAATTTCATTTTGATACGTGGATTTATGGATGTTGTGCTAAAGAGTGCACATAGAATTGGGCGTTAGCGAAAGATTGTGGTAGAAGAATATATTCAGGTGTTGTAAGAGAGTATTACGCGCACGTTTGTTTGAGCCTCGGAATAGCTACCCGCACTCCTTCAAGAAAATGGTTCAGAATAAATGATAGCGACGAGCGTTGTTGACAAAATGTTATGACCATAAATATTTATTCCGGTGTAATAGAAACTATTTTGCTTCGAAAACCATTTTCATATTTGATGTAATAGTCCTGTCGACAAAGTACACCCCCCCCAAAAAAACAAAAAAAAGACAACACACACACACAAGCACACACACTCCTCTCGCATCCACCGAAGTTAGGGGTCTAGAAACTTGAGCGGATAATACATTGTTTGGATTTGTAGGTCTCTATGTATTTGGGAATTCCGCACAAACCAGGAAACATTTGTAATTTTCTCGTCTTCTACGTAAGTAATAAACCGAAAGTATTGTAATCGTGCGGCGGAAATCGGCGATTCTTCGACAGAAAAACTCTTATCGTTCACGCAAAAGTGGGCAAATCTCTTTCTTACGCGAAGTAAATTACTTCCTTTCACATGTTGTGAAGGCGGAATCCACGTTGTGGGGTTCTTTTGGTACCTAAAAAATCCATTGTCGGCAAAACGTCTGTCCACGTGTCTGTCCATAAGTGCGTGTCCGTGTTTCTGTCTGAAACCTAAAAATTGATTTGCGACAAAAAGTCTGTCAATTCGTTAGCCTCTCTCTGGTCAAAACTAGCCCCTAAACCATTTAGACAATTTTCCGCCAAATTGATGTCTTCCGATTGCTCTGAACAAACTCGAGGCCCTGCGAGTTTGAAACGTAAATTTTGATTTTTGGGATCGTACTTTACATGAAGCTTCAAAATTTTCAATTTGTTTTTTTTTAGAAAAAAGCTCCAAATGTTTTGATTATAATTTGCTAGCGTAAATAACACTAAAAAATGCCGAAGATCTCACTTTCGTTCAAATCTCTAAATTTTTGAAAATTACAAAAGGTCGAAAATGTTCGACAACTTCCTACAACTACATTTTGAAGATAAAGTTTATTGAGTAAAATACGTTCTCAAGGACATCTTGAAATTAGGTCGTGTACAATTTTTCGAAAAAGTGAATAATTTTCGCGTAATTTTACGTAAAATAGGCAAATTTTAAACAATTATTTTCCGAAAAGCTGCTCTAAATTTCATCTTCAATGTTTTCCTTTTATGTCGCAAAGAACGGTAAAGAGACTGCTGTTAGTCCCATTTTCGGCGAACTCTCTAAAACATAACAATGCGAAAAATCGTTATTGATGTAAGAGATTTTTTCTTAATGAAATCTGTTCTAAAAAATTATATATTTAAATAAGGTAATGTACAATTTTTTGAAGAAACGAGTAGTTTTCGCGTAATTTCTGCTTGAAGTTATTGGAATTTATTTTTAAAAATCTTTAAAACGGCTCCAATTTCTTTCTTTATATTTTTTCGATTAATAGAGGAAAGGAGGGTTTAAAAAAATTGCTTAGGACTCCTTTTCGCTGAACTCTGTGAATTTTCAAAAATTGCAACAGTTAGAAATAATGCGAGAAAATATATGCTGTTGTAGCACCACTAGTTTCTAAGTACCTTATTTTAGAACATTTGGAAAATTTGCAGATTCGTTTATGAATGCGTGGAACAAATGGGGGAAGTGTATCATTAATAGCTATTCCTTAAAAAAAACACTGGTTTACACTGAAATGTGCAATATAAAGAAAAAGTATAACCAGAGGCCCACCCAGGATTTTGTGTGTGTGTGTGTGTGTGTGTGTGTGTGTGTGTGTGTGTGTATTCTTGTGTGTCTGTGTACGCTTCTATTATCACCACATCTCCTCCATGAACTGTTAAACTTACACCCCCCTCTTATTGCGTACTTGCCGTAAAATGAGCGGATTTGTATGAAGAAAAGTAATTTCAACCACGTGCTTGCTCATGTTTCAAACGGCAAATTTGTTACTCGATCGAAAACTAACAAATAGTTTTTAGAGAAAATTGTCTTACCGCGTTGTTCAATTTGGAGGGTGGGGTATATACCCTTTAACCCCCTCCACTAGGATCCATCATTCGCTACACGATACTTGTAAACCGGCTCCTCGTAAACATTGTAATACATACTAAGAACGTATTTTATATTCCGATAGAACCAGATAGACTTGAATAGATAGAACCTACTTTCAGCCACTCCGAATCATTGTTAAGAACTGCTGGGTGACATTCAATGTTCGGAAAATGCTTGTAGAGAACAATTATGAATACACAATAATGAATTTTTATTTTACTTATTTTGAATTTTTTATTACAATAAATTCCGTTCCCTGCTGATAAATAATATTTAATTTCGAGTTAGTGAAGGTAAATTATTAAAAATTGCGAGGGTTCAGTGTTTAATTCAATATTTAAAAAGTGTTGTTTAAGATGCATAAAATCAACAGTGTATTTAACATAGGCCTAATACAGCATATTTAATATGTACAATTGAAACTACATGAATACTGGGTGCTGAAAATCTAAATCTTTATGAACCTATAATGTAAATAGTATATTAATTCTATTTGGTAAATTATCATCTTATGATCTTCAAAGTTTATGGTTTGTTGACTTGCGTTCATTTCTGCTGGAAGCATTTCAAACTAACCGCCAAGCAGCAATGGCGTTCCGTTTCAGCGTAAACACGTTTTCACTGCAACCAAGAACAGGATTAAAAGAAATCTAGCCTCGCGCTAGGTTCAATGAAAATGACGCGTAGAGGATTAGTTTGCAAGAAATGAAAGTATACATTTTTTTCTTTACATCTTCTACATTGTATCTTCATTTCTTTATCCTGTAATAATTTTATCATAAAATAAATCAGTAATAAGTTAATGTATATGCAGCAATCACTTACCATCTCCGTTGCGTATTGAACTCTCGAGAAGGGGAATTTCGAAACGTAACGGAGATACTCTGCAGAAGGAAATGGCTACTACGCTCTGATTTCTCCTGCATTTCCGGGATTTCATTTCGTTTGGGATAAATAATTCTACATACTATTGGACTTTTTTTACACCTTCACATATTTCTATGATTTCTTCATGTTCTTTGAAATAATAATAATAATAATAATAATAATAATAATAATAATAATAATAATAATAATAATAATAATCTCTTATTTTGTTTTTCTCAGTCTTTTTACCTGATAATTAAACATCTTAGGTCCATTTTAATTGTAATATTTTGATTCAAGGAAAATTTAAATCTGTCCCATCTTATCTGCACAACTACTACGACTCCGAAGTTGACTTGCTACTCAAATTACATAGGCAGGCATCGTAATATGCATTAAAAATCAATGGGTTTCGTGAAATCACAATTTTTGCGCACTAGTATATTTTGTAGATATTATAATGAAGTAACATTTTGGATTAATAGTAGTGACATTGGAATTAAGAGTGGTTATTCCTAATGAGAAATACAGTGCAATAGGAAGTGAATATATTCCTACGTTTTTGAATAAATTATGAAGCGATAGTGTTAAACCGTTTTTACGTATAATATACAGCCTAAATAATTAGGCCGTGATTTCGCCGAAAGATTAGTTCATAATAATTACAGGTACATTGAATCAGAACTGGAATAAATAGTAACAAAGTTACTGCTCTAAAAGAATTTCCCAGAAATACTACGAAACATAATGAGGTTGGAGTCTTTTGAACTGTTTTTTTTACAATTGTCAAAATGAAAGATAATCAGATGATGAATAAATTAATCAAAATTTCCCATTTCCATTCGCGAATTTCATTATTTCGACCTCAGGTCATTGAGTTCATACAATCTACAGTACATGTGCAACATACACAACACGATACAGTAAAGTATGCATTTACTGTATGTTATGGGGTGGTACAATTATTACAGTAATTTGTGAACGTAGTTTACCTTCATTAATAATAATAATGATGATGATGATAATAATAATAATAATAATAATAATAATAATAATAATAATAATAATAATAATAATAATAATCCATTACTCCCATTATAAAGATATAGCCGTATGTCTTTCGATATGTTATTTTCTAAAATACAATATTTTATTCTCAGTGTCTGTAGAGATCGTATGCAATGCTGATACGCGTAGAGCCCGGGAGTAGTATGGAGATATTATTCGTGTTACTACACTTATAACACTGTTGTCTGCTTTGATTGTTGATGGGTAATTTCTATACATGTTGAGGATCTTGGAATTATTGTAACTTGATTTCTGTCCATTTTCCCAACCTTTTACCCGGATACTTCTAATTCGATATTGTGAAATTTCTTATTCGTCCAAAGCGATTCTTGTGAATGTAATTAGTAAGTTATTAAATGATATAAATATTTTTCATGATTCCAGTTGTACATTTGGTTCATTATTGAGCCGACCGAAGGGCACTATCATTTTTGATGTAATAATTATACTTTTTTACTATTTTAGTTATTGTTATTATTATTATGTAAACATCTTGGGTTGTTAATTTTCTTTATGTATGAAGATTGCCCATATATACATATCAATATCGATTATCTTTAACGTCAATAGAAAATCTGGTTGTTTTTTTATTCCATCGTGTCTGAGATCGTCTTTATCTCGAGCTCGAACTGCTATATTTGGAATCTTCGTGACGCATTCACTTCGCGTTCTTAAAGTATTCTCCATTGTTCTAACAGAATCAATAGTGCTGAGTACCAATTTTAATACTAGTGAAATGGAGCATTCACAGTGACGTGTTGTAACACTAATAAACGCGAGATACTTTGCTATAAGCAATTTCCTGTTACCCGCTGTAAAATATGTACGTACAATAAGCAAAAATTTGCGCTGTGAATGAATTGAAAATATAGAATGAAAAATTAATACAAATACTATCGCAGTTATTTCTTCGGTTACGGGCAATTTTTCTTTCGATTCATATTCATTTACGTCGTTCATTGGAGCTTTTGTCGAGTTTACTTCGTCTTTTTCTCTCTCTTACAGGCGTCCTTTGAGGCTGGTATCTTTCTTTGCAGTCCCCCTCCACTCACCTCCAAACCCCACCACTCACAAAGCTCTCTGTCCCTCTTGCTGCAGTGCGCGCTCTCTCTCGTTAATGTAACATTTCAGTAAACGAATATTTATATAATTACGAAATTGTTTCTACATCTGAAAATATATTTGAAATTCTAAGTTGGTAGATGGTAATGTATTGATATATCTTCTTGTTAGAGACCGTACATTAGCAGCAATAACAAAATTTCGTTTCAGACATCACCACGTTTTCACTGCATGGTCGGTCGCCGCCTGGTTGGTGAGCGAGAAGACGCGCAGACGCGAGATATCTGAACGTTCTCCGACGTCGGTCCCCATTCGTGTGCAAGACGTGAGACAGTTTAAATACGTTGCTTGGGTTCATTGCAATATCAACACCAACCGAAAGCAGCAACTGAAAGGAAGATATGATTACGATGATAATGCGTAGTCTAATTTGCACATTGTCTTCCTCTAGATACATAGTGGTTTTAACTCACATTCAGTGATTTTTTTATTTTATTTTTTTATCACTAGTCGGACACCCTAGAGCCTTGTGATCAATGGCCCTCAGCAGTGCGAGTCCCCAGATCGCAAATGTAAAGGATGGAGATAAAAGGTTTGCATATTCGTTCCCAGTTCTCATGGAACGTATAAATGAATATGAATTTCCGTCTACAGAATTTTCATTGTCCTATTCTTATATAAAAATATGGGGCCTGCAGTTCAATTTTGTGGAGGGGTTCTCAAGAGCATTTGAAGGTATTCGGAAATTTGTCCCTATTCTTATAGTAAAGCAACAAAATGTTAGGATTATACTGCATGATTGTTTTTTATGTTATGTCTGCTCGTAAAGTAGATTCCAAACTGCGCAACACAGTGCTCATGGGCGAGGCTTTATTTTGGTGCAGGGTCAAGAATTTGTTTTGCATGACCTGAAGTATCCATTTAAGCTGGTAGATTTCCATTGTTGCAAGATGTCTTCGATTCCTAATTTTTGTTTAGTTCAGGTACTTCATGACGTAATGTCTGAATTATCGACGAAGACTCGGGACCTGATTTGAAATGAGCAAGCGCAAGAATATGGCCGCGATGTCTTTGGGGGGATGAGTCAAAGTAATTGTGAAAGTGAAATTTCTGTCCCTAGAATTCGCGAATGGGCTTAATTCCTAACATGATTGTGATAAATTCTTTGTGCGTATGTGGCTATATTAAAATGCTAACGGTATGCACATTTGAGAATTACTTGTTTATGACGATTGGTTCGAAATACGAATGCCCTGAAATTAAAAATTACCCCCTCGTAAATAATTTCAAATGTTGATAAATAATCTATGATGTAAATGATACAGTAAAATAACACGAAGGCCTCATATTTTTTAAAGAATAGTGTTGAAACGAAATTTGCTTGAATTATTGTCATGTAGGGATTTTTACCGTTAAGTTTAATTCTATAGGGTGAAACTCGCATTCACAAAGAGGTGAATTACATTGATATGCAGATTAGTGCCCAAGGTAATTAATTTCATCACCTTTTATATTAATGCGATTTTCATCTTATAGTAAAATACTCATCATACGTTTTAAATCCGATGTGAGAGGTATGTGATATGTTTTAATGACCCGGTTCCAGATTCACAGGTTGAGTCATCATCGAACGTCGCACCTCGCGGTCAGGTTGTACATTTTTATGTCTTTGAACTTGAAAATGTACAATTGCATGCGAAGAGGTAAAGTTCATTGCCTCATTGGTGCGAATAGCCGACAATGGCATCCATTAATTTGTCCTCGCAAACTAGTACTCAGAGCGCAGTTAGACTGTGCCTCTAATAGAGTTGTACGAGTGGGAAGAGAGGAATACCGCAAGATGCGGGGGTGGAATGGGTCATTTTTATATTGATCGTAAGGCTGAATTTAACCAAGCTTATCTGTCAAAGCCTTAATTATTTTGGATCATCTAAATTGAATATTTTTCAAAGTGCACAAAATATTGCTTTTAGTTTATTGGACACAATTGTTAGTTTCCAAATAATTCTGCCCCACGACGTCCCTCACTGTAATGAAGTATTTCTGTCTTCCTTCTCGCAGATCTCTAATGATATCTGCTTTAACCTGTAATGACGTCTACGGCCTCGACTTTAAGTTGAACTGTAAATGACTAATGCTTCGTCACGCGTGTGATTGCGTGCGTGCATTCGTGGCGGCCGTGCAGCCGCCCGCAGATGAGCGTGTGTCTGAGGGGTGGAGGGGGGCGTGGAGAGGTCAGGACCGCGGAGAGGGAGGGGGGGCGGCACGAGGCGGCCCGAGGCTGCGCGAAGCTGCGCGATGCTGACGGTGTGGTGCGGGCTTGGTAGGATTCGGTACGGATGCTGTTGAGAAATAATGGCGTCACTCTGTACTCCGTTGACAGGATATTTCACATGTGGTGATTGATAACCATGGATCCATCGTCGAAATCGCAGTACGCTTTTCCTTTATTCTAATTAATGTTAGCATTATGAATCGTATATTTGTTTGAAGTCAAGTAAACCCGAGGTTTGTACAAACATAATTGAGTGTTGGGTTGTGCGCCTTTCAAGGGACATAAACTTGAAGGACATTAGTTTCTTCCGACCTCCTATCAAATGTAATTGTGCAATTGTATGATAAATTAAAGGTTGACACAGCCGTTTTCGTAGTGATGCGCCTTTCAAAGTGTAACCGTGATGATTGAAAACCGTTTGTGCTGTAGGATATTTTTTAACATTTAGTTTATTTTGTTTGCGTAATGGAACATTCATTAATTGATGGATACATGCATTCGTTGCTCTTTCTTAAGAAATAATTTTATATTGACTTTATCCGTAGCTCAGCATTATACGTCATTATTTTCAGGCAATTTTCGAAATATGCCGAATAATTTAAATAGATGTATCGTCCTAATAGTGCGATATAAAGTCGTGTGTGAATGGTGCAAGTGCAGTATACTATTTCGTAGGTAAACAAGAAATTTTGATTTTTGTGGACTAGGTTGCTGTGTAGGGGACATTAATGAAGAGCTGAATAATCTGTCAGTATCGGCAAAACCGGCTCATACGCAGCGGTAATGTGACTGAAGCGCTGCATTTTTTCTGCACCGAATAAGCGTGTAAAGCAGATCTTTTGGTAACTTATCCACGTGTTCTTGAAAGAAAATTGAAGTCTAGGGAAAAGCTATGAGAAATTCCATGCAAAAAGTGATTTTGTTTTCGTTCACTGAAAATCGCATCTATCAGAAATGAACACTATGGCATGAAACCATACAAATTGTCGCCCCTGTTAACAAATAAATAAAAATAACTCATTGCATCCTCGTTTTTGCGGTAACGAGTCTTGATGTAAGAATGAGCTCGTCAGTGAACATTCAAGGTCAGAAGGGTAATGATCAACCTACATCATTATTAAATTATGATTGTGTAGCTTTTTCAAGCTATATCAATAATTAGACATATCCATTTTATTAATAGTGAAAGCGTTATTGATGAGGCTGTGTGTGTGTGTGTGTGTGTGTGTGTGTGTGTGCGTGAATTTAATTTTTTCATTGTGTAATTTCACTTCTTTCTTTTTTTCTCGTGAATTTGAAGATTGCGTATTCTTGTTTTGGCTATTACCCTACATCTCGCTTAATAATAATGTGTAAAGTAATTTTTTGCAGTTCTTCCTAAATGTGATACGTTAGTTTCGTGATAAAATATCCACGAATGTTAATAACGAACTGTAATGTGTCATCATAGATTTTGCGCGTAATATTCCTTGTTTTGGACTTCGGTGAAATTTTGCGTTTAATAGTGAGCTTTGAAATTTTTGTTTTAAAAGGACTTCCCACGGTTTCTATCGAAAACGTTTAATTATAAGTTGTTACTATTATGTGTGATGCGACATTACGCGTGAATGTGATAACACGAAGAGCGACATGCGAACTTAATTCTAGGACACTGACTTATTTAGTTCATGTTGAATGAATTCACTATGGGCCATATTTAAATGTTAAGTGTGTAGTTCGATAGGATATCACGCTTGTTATAAAAATGAATCAAAATTGCGATTGTTCTTGCTTAGAAAGGACACGTTAGAAATGACTGCGTAATATAACGTTGACGCACATAGTTTTGTTTGGTAAAATTTAATTTGTGAGAACACTTGAGAAGAGAGATTCCCGATATCTAATTTTCCGAACGACAACAGAAATACGTGTGTAAATTACATGGAAATTATTGAATCGTCGCGTATCATATTTTGCGCATGCGCATTAAATCAGTGTGAATGGGCTTATCGATCCGTTTTGGAATGTCACTGACGTAAAGCATGGAGCAAGAGTTCGTTGATATCGCGTAGTTGTAAAAATAGATCGACACAATTTAAACACGATCTAGTGCGCAAATTTAATTTGTAATTCTTTGGAAACGAATTTGAAAGAATGTGAACGAAAATAAATGTTCAGGAAATATTGTAGGTATTGGTATTCAAGGGAATTAATAATAGCGTGAAATTACTACTCATAATCGTCACTATCTATTGCATAAAATTGTCTCTAGGATTAACAAATTTGAGATTATGTGAAAAAAAGAGGCTTGAACAATATTGCAATGAGCATCTTAAATTCGTGGAGTGGAGTTCCTGGAGTTGATCAATAGAGTTTACTCTGGCGTATTCCTAAGAACGCTTTATTTGAGTTATAGGAACATGTTTATTTAGAAAATAGTTTCTCGAAATATGACAAGTACCTACGGTAAATGAATAATCATTCATCTACACAGTGGTATTTCCCTAGAAGGTCGCACGTCTCAGTCACAGGCTTTTCAAGTTCGGTTTCGCCACAATTGGTTGCAGCTTTCACTTCCTTCGCTCGGTGAAAGTGTTCCGTTGGGAGCTGCGGGAGGAAGGTTCGGGAGGGCAGCCAGGACGTAGACTTCCAAATTTCGATCTACACAGTAGTAAAAAAAAAAAAAAAAATATTAAAAAAGAAAAAAGAAAGAAACAATAGTTACGAATGCATATTTTGCATGGATAATCCAAAAAAATTCCTTCCTTTCCAAATTATTTAATAAAAATTTTCAATTATCGATTTCGTTTGTGCATTTTTGCTTTGTATTTCTGACATACAAAAGACTTCGTGATTTATTCCCTTTCTTGCTGGTGGTTTTGTGTTTGAAACAGCGAAGCAGGAACTGGCTCGGAGATAATCTATGCTGGGTTTCCCAACCACTTCGAGATTAGAAAACGTGAAACACTGATATGTTAAATCAATAATTGAATGAAAAAGTTTGTTTCCTTGGATTTGTTGCATGGAAAATAATGATTTATAAACTCTGCCAATCTGCCACTCTGCCAATTTGAAGCCTGGGTAAACATAGTTTAGATTTCATATCTTATTCTGTCACGAGCGAACAGTATCGAAGTTCTTATTACAATTATTTGTGGTAGTAATAAATATGTGCATTTTCTAAAATCATCAATTTTCATTATATTTTGCAAAATCGTCAATTTTCATGAACGTGTAAACGTGGTCGTGCTTTGAAGAAAATATCTACGAACAGCCTCCTTTACAAGATTTTTGAAGCAAACGAAGTTATAACTATTATTAGCTGTTACAATTTTAGAATGAAATATTCGCACATTATTTGTAATAACTAAACCATTTTTCTCGAAGAAAATTTATTTGACTCGTGCTGTCATTTGATGTGAGTCTTGCGAAACCCCCCTAGCAACTGAAATGACCAATAAACAATAGTGTTATGATAGTATCATAATCACACTATTGTTGAGTGAGTCATGGATTGCATATTTACCGTAGTGTATTCGTTCAGACTCGTGACGCACTTATTTTATGAAAGAAGCTGGGTATCTTTGTCGGTGTCTGAAGATGCCATATGATCCCACTGTGGTTTAGGGGGAAAAGAAACTTTATTAAAACCGTATTAAATTTGCCGTTTACAGAATTGAAGACATATACAACTGCGAAATAGAGATATCTAAAGACAAAATATTTGAAGTAATTCGAACATTTGTTTTGAAATCGAAGTATCTTAGATGGGGAATGCGCGGCCTGAAATTTCCTCAAAATGTTTGTTGAAAAATATCCCCGGTTCATTGAATCATCAAAGTCAGTTTTGTTATTATTATTTAATACGCATTCTGTAATAAAATGACGTAAGTAAATAATCTGAGCATGTTAGCCTCATTTACTAGTGCATGTACCAAGTGGCATTGTAATATTTATAAATTTATATTTTTTAACAATATGTTAATACAATTTGTAATATGTAGAGCATGTCTGATAAAGAGTATTTTATGTATAGAATCTTATACATCATTTAATGATCGTTATTTTGATTTCAGTAGTTTCGCGAGAATTTTGTTCAGTAGGTTTTACGTGAATAAAATGACGCTAGTTTAGTATTTTGCAGACAGCATGATACTCGCAGTCTGTTGCTTATCCTCGACTTCATCGCGGTTGCTCAAAATCGTGGCTGGTGGGAGCGGTGGGGATGCCGCCCGATCAAGTTGAGAGGGCGATCGATAAACTGGTTCCACGGACAGGGCGCGGTGGGGAGGTTTGTGTTTAGACGGTGACGGTGACGGTGACGGTGACGGTGACGGTGACGGTGACGGTGACGACGACGGTGACGGTGACGACGGTGACGGTGACGACGACGGTGACGGTGACGACGACGGTGACGGTGACGACGACGGTGACGACGTTGACGGTGACGGTGACGACGATTTCTATTAGTATTACTACTACGACGACGATGACTATTTCTATTAGTATTACTACTACGACGATGATGACTATTTCTATTAGTATTACTACCACGACGACGATGACAACGACGTTACTACTACGATGACTACTTTTACTATTATACTACTACCACCACCACCACCACCACCACCACTTCGTAGTGCAGTCCAGTACAACGTCTACGCAGCGTATACTATATACGTGGTATAGAGAAACTATTTAATCCTGCGACAGAAGGTGTCGATTTTACGACCTTATGTTGATCCCTAATACAGGAAAAGTGATTTTTTTCTTGCTCCTGGCTGTAGTAAGTTATTTTCTCTAAAACGTAGTGTAAATAGAATCCGTTTCCTGGCCCGTTGATACCGAACGCGTGGTTTTCGTCAAAACGTCTGTTCGTTGCGAACAACGTTAGCGGCAAATCCGTGCTATGGTTTTTGCGCCAAAATTTCGTATTCCTTGATCAATGTGGCTGATCTCGCTATCCCTCGACTTAGAAACGGATATTTCAATTTTGGGGAGTACTGTAGATGATGTCCCTATAAGGATTTTCTCATGTAGCAAAGTTACGATTCTAAAAGTGAAACAAATCCAATTTTTTGTTGGAAGTTTTTTTCTGCGAAATATTTATACCAGTTCTTTGACTCTTACTTCTGAGTTAACCCAGTGAAGAGGCCATCTGCGGAACCTGAGTACGTAGGTTTCCCCTTCCAAAAATGTTCGTGTATTGGTAACACTTTTACGGGCTCAACTAGAAATGTAATATTACGTAATGGTTACAAGTAATACGAGAAATAGTACGTGGAATTGTAGTACCGCTACTTGATTTCTGTCAAAGACTATTAGTGTGCGTTAGAACTTTCTCTTAGGAAGGCCCCGCATGTATCCGCATAGTTCATTAAGCCGTGAATGTATACGTAAATACTTGTTCAATGAGAATGTAAAAAATCAAAAATTTCCGTGTCTCGTATCTCTCGATATACGCTGAGTTGATGTATAATTTGAATGTTTCTCCACGAATTGTATGGTAGAGCTCCTTTCGAACAGTATTTTGGGGCACGCTGTGAAAATTCTAGTATATTCACTCTTTCGTCGTGGTTAGCGTGACATACAGAATGTTTCCTGTAATGCAATTGCCTGCCTATTAAACTGACTTCTTAGGTGATAGCTAATAATTGATCAAATGATGTTTTAAGCCCGGAAGATCAAGAAACGTCCAGGAAATCCTGCTTCAATTCCCGGCCAGGGCAGTCAATTTTTTAACACCTTAACCATTATTTAAAGAATTGTTAGCTATGTAATTTAATTTATAAAATCGTTATTTTCATACGCAATTGTGTTTATTGAGATATTACAACATCACTATAATTATTTTATTCACGTGCATTTATTCCCCTGCCTGCATATATTCACGTGCTGGCAGTGAATATTCCTATCGTTCTTGGCAACGTATGTTTCCATCATGAGAAATCGCTATTTGTAGTGTTTCATGATCTCCTTAAATTGACTTCCCTGACTTGCTTTTTGGATGCACAGAACTTTTATTTTCTTCGATTCTTGGAGAAGTTTCCCGTCATCGAGTTTATCCTGTGTGAATCCTTTATACAATGAAATTTATTATCCCAGGAGGACTTAGAAAGGTTCTCACATTCGTAATCATCTAAACCAATGCTGACCCCTTATGTAATTGGAGCATAAATATCAACATGAGGAGCTACGGTGCTGACACGTTCCATGTTTGACTGCCTGTTTTCCCATATGAATTGTAAAGTTTCGGTTCTGTGTAATCTAATTAAATGTCAGCAATTGACATTTGATTACTCTACTCGCTAAGTGCTTCCCATCGGAACCCTGTGTCTTGTCGCTTCATTTTCGCTGCAATAGGCGTCAACGGATGGCGGTGGTTCTAAAAATAAGTTGAGAATTGTACTGATGTGCAGTTTCCTTCGCCTTCCCGAAGATATGGTTTTTCCCGCTCCTATCGCTTAGCCCCGTCAGTGAAATTGACCGTTTATGCATAAACTTTCTTATCCTGTAAGTTGCCTTCGAGTACAAGTGAGAGAGTTTTTTTAAGTAATCCGGAGCGTTTGTTACGCACAATGGGGCCATGTGAAATTGACGATTTGTTTCCCTTGGTAGCGTTGTTGGTGATTAATTTCCCTTCGAGTGTCAGGATTTAGTTTTCCTTTAGTGTCAGGATTTTTCAGGGGATTCCCTGAAAATAGGGACAAAGTTTGTAATATGAAGGTTGTGGGTTAGAAGGTTTTCACAGAAATGCACGAAGAGACGTTATTTTTAAAAGCATAATTGAAACAACCAAATCGTATCAAATTTGATGTATTAGATTTCATGTATTTGGCATTAGAATCACGTGTCATTGAAATATCACGATGGAAGTGTTTCAATAATTCATCATCAAGGCCCAAAATATGTCTTGATAATGTTCGGTTACTTTTCTCAACATGTATTACTGAAATGTTTCAAAATTCGTAAAGCAGTAATAAAATGACCATACAATATTTCTTTGACCCTTTATGAATAATCTAATAAGTCGACTTTCTCTTGGAAAAAATAGTCATTTCTGTATAATCATACTCTACATTTCTGTATAATCAGACAAATTAAATTGCGTCTGGTGAACTGAGTTTCGGGCGTTAGGTGTATGCCCGAACATAGGTAACTTTCATAAACAGTCACAAAATACGTTGATTTGTGAGATTTTCGCGTTGAGGTATTGTTCGACATCAATTTAATTCTTTGGTTCTTAACGTTCATTCTCGTTTTCTTATTTTTATACTTTTAATTCTGTCAATTTGCCAAAGGTTGGTGGAGCAAATTACCAAATGTTTGGCGGGATTCTAATTGTTGAGTAACTCGATTGCCCAGGATGTTGTCTTAGCATACTTTTGTATTTTACCTAGAATATTAAAAACCACGTGCGGATAGCAATTGATTTACTACATTGCTGGCTGCTTCAGGATTACGTGAAGCATAGACGTGGTATGGACGTGGTGTATCATATGAAGTTTAGCTCTTATTTTCACACTATCTTATGAGAACACTAATGATGATACATCAGCATAATTTCTCGCATTATGTGCAACGGCTAGGCAATATTATAACTCTGCATGAACCTGCCAAAGTGTTTCTGGCCAGCAACTTTTTTTTCTCTGCGATGAGATTCGAACTCGGGTTCTTAGCATACCGTTCACATTACACTCACATCACCAGCCTCACAGCTCAACTCAAACTTCCCGAAACTTAAAAAAACAAAACAAAAAACAGCACATATTTTCTCACATTATTTGTAGTGGCTACGCAATCGCAATATTATAATACTTCGTGAACCTGCAAATGTGTTTCCAACCAGCAACAAATTTTCTTCACATTGGGATTCTAACTCAAGATCTAAGAGTCAATCCACCTACTCCACCTCTACCACGGCTATACTCAGCTTTCTGGACGCTTAAAAAGTAGTGGATCCTTGCATTATTTCTAACTTGTACAATTTTAGAAAATCCCGAAAGTTCAACAAAAGTGAGACCAGGACCATTTTTAAAGCGTTTTTCTCTATCCGGAGGAAAAATATGGAGCCGTTTTGGGAAAAAAATGTTAATTGCATTCACTTCTAGTAGAAATTAAGTAATGTTTGCATCCAGTTGTATTTTCCTCTTTACTAAATTTAATAAATCGAATTCATAAAAAATGTATTATTTGTTGCTTTGGTAGCGGACCGATCGTAAAGTATTTACAGGGCCCGCGTGGACGTGAAATCCGAAAGTCCAGCAAGGGTATTACGTATACAATTATCTGTTATGTTTCAAGTCATAGTAATGAACTAGTAAACAAAACAAGATATTTTTGAAAAAAAAAATGAAAATGTTTGAGGCTTCATGCAAAGAACCCTCCAAAATCAAAATATCCGTTTCAAACTCGTAGAACTTCGAGTTCTTCCAGATCTATCGGGGAATATCAATTTTAGATGAAATCATTTGATCGGTCTAGGCGCTGACTCTTTTTTTAAGAACTTGTGAAAAAATACCTCAACCTAATGTCTTTGTTTTTATTACTCATCTGGGCCAAACGTTAATTTGTTGTTGGAATGAAAAGGATCTCGAAATTGGCCAATAGTTGAAGATCAGCAATATTATAAATATTATGTTTATCCAATGTCTGAAAAAGAAAATCGCGTGAAAACCAAAACGTATTCGTTTTCCGAGTGCTTCTTCTGTGTTTATTAGTTTTAAAATGATGATTAAAAATGGCGAACCCTTACCCAATTGTTTTGTGAAAGCCCTGTTCCTTAGATTTCAGGTAGTTTTTCTGGATAATATTTTCAAATAATTTGCTGCGCATTTGAGTAGTTGTCTACGCCTTACGTTGCTTCTGACGATTTCGAAATCTTTGACTTAACGCCCTCTTGCCCTTTGTACTTACTGAGAACAGAATTCTCTGGCACAAAACGCGGAGAACGATGTTTTCCAGTATTATGCCAAGGAATTCTGTTCCTTATCGTTGATCTACCCAATTATATCACTAACACTAAGTATAAACACTGTAGCTCAACTAAGATTTTTCAACGGAGGGGGGGGGTATTTCTAACTGGCTTGTTTTTTGTTTTTTTTTTTTTTTTTGTAAAGAGAATTACATTTGTGTTAAATTTAAGATGTATTTTTATTTGTTGCTTTATAGTTATTTATATTATAACAGTATTCATTTGAGAAATTTAATGACATTCGTTACTATAGAATACTAGTAAAAAGTAAATTTGTAAATGTTTCATTGGGTTGTGCTCATACGGATATTTTGAATGTGACATTGCACCACTCAAGGTCACGCAGGGCTCTCCCTGCAAACGCGCGTTCGGAACGTTACAATATCTGTTAAACACGAGTCGCAAAAATTGAAAATTACTAAAAAAAAAGCTTGTCTAACATATGATATCATTGGATTTGTCTTTTTCATCATGACAGATTAAAAATATGTATAGTTCCTCTTGAAAAAAACAACAACAACAAAGTTACTTCAATATCTCGTAAAATACAAGTGATAAAGTGGAAATGAATATATGTATAAACTAAAAACTAGTCTCATTCCCTTATGCACTTCTGTGAAAACTTCTGCATTGCAGTAACGTCAATCGTTCAAAAATTGCAGGAGGTGCTTAAGTTACGTGACTCACTCTGTATAGTAGTAGGAATGGGTTTGTGGAGAAGGAAATACCAGGTGAGGTGCTGGTCAGAGGAGAAAAGTACGCGAATTATCGATTTCGTTAGTGATACTCTTGCCTTATCATGTGATAATTAATTTAAAATTATTTTTTGTGAGTGAGAAAACTAAAATAAACGTGTGTAATTGAGAATTTTTGTGACAATGCAACTCAATAATGGTAATCGATTATTGCGAAGGAAGTTTCATAGCTTGAATTTTGCTTTTAAGGGACTTTCAACATCACATAGGGATGATGATTTTCATCAGAGGAGAAAGAAAAACCTATGGTTTTCAAAAGTAAGCAAATTATACTTTTAACATACTGCCGCGCGAGCCCAGTATGAAGTATCCGCGTTTTGAGTTCACTTTTGGCGAATGAGTTGTCGGTATGCAGTGTGTGTTAGTCTCGTTATCATGTTTTAGCACACTAGTTGTTTGAAGCTGTCACACCTGCATTGCAACTTGCTGCATGGCGAGGCTCAGTTTCCTTGCTAAGTGGATTATAAAGTGGAGCATCGTGAACTAAATAATCTTGGTGAAGACATTCAGTGCTATTCAGAACTACCAGCAATAAAAGAGAACGCATGTTCTCATTATTTATAATTAATACATAATATTTTAATATTATAACTTCAACCATCACTTGAAAAACTCCTAATCAAATGAAGTGTGAGAGATTTGAAAGAAAAAAATCTTTCATATTTTGAAAATTCAAAATTTTAGATGAAAATGGCTTTCTGCCATTGAATCCAGAGCTCTTATTCCTTATCGTAACGAACGAGGCAGAATTGGTTCATTGCCACAGAACATGACGAACGACTACACCATCGAATCGCGTCAGCGCGAGCTGAATGGCTTTTTATTTATACCCTCAATCTTTAAAGGCACATTTAAAAAATGTTATTGTTCGAATAGATGTACTTTCGAATGATGTAATGAAGTACATGATTCAGTAACTTTTACTTTTTCACATGTATTTGGAGTGACTTAGAATTAATCTTAATTATCTAAAACTAATTCTATTCTTACTACAACATTGGTTTAGGGCAGGGGTTTCCAAACTTCGTCGCGGCTCCCAGGGGCGTCGCGGTGATTTATTAGAAAAGATCTTTAGATTTGATTTACTTCAATCCTTGTCATTTATGTCAATAACATAGTACTGTCATACTATGTTATTTGTAATTATATGATTTATTTTACGAATTAATTGTGGATTAATTGAACCTGGCAAGTCCTTTACTAATAAACTATTATATCACGTACTCATTTGTGATGAATATTTAGTAGGTCTATATTAACTCTTATATTTGAAACTTATTATTGCCAGGAGAGCTGAAAGAAGTTTGGAAACCACTGGTTTAGGATATTCAGTGAGCACCTACGCTTAGTTGACATTGGAAAATATACGGACGAACGTATGTAGCGGATGTCTATTTCGGATTCGGGTCGGGAAATCGTTGACTGTGGCTAGGTTGTAGTGGGCGATTTAATTTATTGAGGATATATTTGAATAGCAATTGTTGGAGAGAAGAGCGATAAAGACATAGTGACGCGCCTCGCTATGTGTGGGCAACGTCACGGCGAGGCTCCGGCCTTCAGCCTACATAAAACAACTTAGGATTGAAATATAAACGTCTTTGAGTCTGATTGATTAGTGATTCCTGGCGCGTCAGGTGTTCGTCGCGTGCGAAGGTCATTAGTCCCGTAAGTGTAGTACATGTTTTATTGCGGGAGGTGGCGATTACCTTCCCCTGGTGGATGGCGAGATCCAGCACCGACCTATCCAACCAGGTATCTTTTACCAGCGGGGCACCACCCGAACTGAGACTAGCTCTAAGCTCCGACAGGTCTCCCGGCATGTGTGATAGTGTAGTACATATAAGTGTGTGTAGGTAAGGGCTGAGGATAGGACAAGGGAGAGAAAGGAAAGGTCGCGCGCGGTCCGTGGCCCGTTTGTTAGGGTATTGCTCCGGCATTCGCGTGGTGTTGATAGGAGACGCCACGGAAAACAAGTACCCGGGCGCTAGAATTCTCCTTCATACAGCGGCTGAATTCTACCTAACTATATAGCTAGTCGAAAATCCTGCCACCATTGAGACTCGAACCGGGGCCTTCCGGTCAGAGGTACTGCAGTGTCATTAATTGATGCCCTGACCAACGCATTTTATGGCAAAGTACTTTTTAGTGAACACTTTTGACGTTTTGCTAGGCTAGTTGAAGTTGGGTGTCGAGGCTCCGGCCTTCGGTTTACGCAATTAATATAAAACATCCTTGAGTCTGTTCAACGCATAATTTCCGATTGTCATTCGTAACTGTCTCCACATAATGCCGTTGTCATTCGAACTCGTCACACTTTCTTCGCTTTCGCTCACCGATCTCGCGACGTTGAAATCGACTCGTTACGACAAGGGATGAGACCCGAATTCAGTCTTAAATGTGCTCTATTCTTATAAAAAGTTTAAAGTAAAACAAATTTGTTCTAGCTGTCATTTTAACGCGAACGTTTAGGTTTACAGGGAAAAGTCGTTCATTTACGCTGCGAATTCTTGTGTACTACGCAGTTTGAAATGCTATAATAAATTCTTGCTATAATTCTAACACTTCACAATACAAAGATGCCATATTATTAAGCAACCGTTCCCCCAGTAGAGCAAAAAAATTGTATCAAACATTTTAGAACATATTATTAGTGTAATTTATTTTAAATTGTGGTGATTTCTCTCGAAATTACGCGAAAACTGTTAGTTTTTTAACAATGTGTAAATCATTCTTTCCAAAATGTCTTCCTGTTTGTGATTGCCGTGGAGCTCAAACCTTCACAGGATTTTCACCAAAATTGATATTCTCCAATCGATGTGGCTCATATCGTGACTTCATGAATTTGAAATGGATATGTTAATTGTTGAGGGTACTATACTTTAAACTCTTAGTACATTTTCGATTTTTTTTTAAAGTGGCTCCAATGTATGTCTTAAAAATTGTTTGCCGGAATAAAGCAACGTACGCTTATAAAAATTGGGTAGGTGTGATTGTAGTAAAACCTCTGAAATTTCGAAAATTGAAAAAGTTTAAACTTGTTTTCACCACAGTACATTATTGCATTCTGTACCACCTCGGGTTGAAATTATTGAAAACTGTCTCATTGTCTTGTACCATTTAAAAAACATGTGTGGTGGTAACTATGTAAGAATCCCCTTTTCACGTAAAACTCAGAATATTTATTTATTTTTAATTTTACATCCAACCGCTGAACTCGCCGACACCTAATAATTGGAACGTCTCATACAACGAGCGTCAGGATGATGTAAAATAACTGGAAAGCTATGACCTTCACTAAATGGCGTCAGTGCATGAGAATGGAATCGGTATCTTTCCTTGTCAGGGGTGAACCATTCATTATTCAAACCACCCAAGGAATCGTTTAGAAGGCCTCTAAGGATATTAACTATTGCATGAACTAAGCATGTACTATTAAATACGTGTTAACTATTCGTAGGCAGTATGATCCAAAAACAAAGACTCAAAATTTTACGGTATGCTCAGTGCCAATCATGTTATTAGTGACTATTGAAAACAAATACTTTCAACTACTTTTAACAGTCCTCTGTAACTGTGGTTGTTCCTTTTTTATGATGTACTTGAGGTAACCCGTTAAAAAATGTCTGTACGAAAGTAAACTCTCATATTAATTCAATATAGCGAATAGAACACAACTTAATTTCTTAGTATCAAATTTATTTTGTATTTTCATTTCAAACGTTTCTTTGTAAACAATAATGAGTTCCAACCACCAGATCCACTAGTGGACCGTGAAGTGATTTTAAGGAGGCCATGAAGGAGTCACCAGGTGAAATTTGGTGCTATTTGCTATTGTTGCCTCTAGTTGCCACGTTCCATGATGGAATCAAATTTAGTTCCTCTGGTTTTATTGCAGTCGTTTAGACACCCTCTGTTCTCGGAATCCAACTGCTTCTCTATCGAAAATTAGGTCCACTGTCTTCCCTGAAATCGCACGTGCTTGTTTGTGCGCAGCCCGCCCGTACCACCAATCCTCGGGCGGAACAAAGAGATCAGTCTCTCTTTTCAGGGCTGTCCTTCCCTGACGGTGTTTTTTTCTTTATATCATTTCCCCATTCGTTTTTACAAAATGATTTTGTTCTATGACATATGTTCTTCGTAATAAAGCAGTATTTTTCGTTTATTTTCGAATTGATGGAGGATTTAGTTGAACCTGACGGTGCTTGAGCTCCTGTACCAGTATTCTAATTACCAACGTTTACTTCCCTAGTGCGCGTCGCGGCCAGGGATAACCCTTCTGCCCCCGCAGATCTCGAGTTCCGAAGCGTGCGATTGCTCGGGCGCGCGCGCGGCGCGGACTTCCTGCACAAACATCCTAGAGCGATTGACGACCCTCCAGTTTCTCAAATTACGAAACAATTGCGCACCGCGAAAACTACCGAATTATACGGTCAAATGTTCCCATAGCTCATTTTATAGCGATCTAGTCGGTTTTTAATTTTTTAATATTGATAGAGACGTTCTATTTTTCATCGTATCCTTAAACCATAGGTAATGGTACGTCAAAAAAAGTGTCTATCTTCCTTCAGTTGGTCAAATTTTACGTTTCAATCTCTGGGACGCAGGAAATAATGTGATAGAATTCACTTTATTATGTACGATACGAATGAGGGAGCATCGAAGTTTGCTACATTCAGGGAGAAAGGACCCTGTCTATGTTCCTCATTAAATTTTTTTTTTAAAAAAATAGCTTTTTATCTGAAACGGTATTAATTTTGTGGAATTAAAACTAGCTGAATTATTGTGTAACTAAAATATTAACACTTTGTAAATTGTAATCATTATTGCGAATTAAAATCGTAATAGATATTTGAAGCTAGTATAATGTTATAGAAGAATAAAATGTTTGTAACCGACAGTAATCGAAAAAGTTTTAATATTAAAACGCCCCGGTTTTCATCGCAAAATTTGTCGTGGTGAGATAATGTATTTACGAAATTGGAAGATGTTTACTTACTGTTTTGGAACCATATCATAAAACCAAGTAATATTATGAAACATTTTTCTGTCTTCTTTCAGTTGTCCAAACTTGAAACTGAAAAACTCAAACATGAATGTGGAATTAGACATCCTACTGACATAACTGGACAAAATTCAGAGACGCTGCTGTTTAGAATATCCATCGTCCGAATGACCTATATACCTTCAACCACCGCTGTGTTGTCCATTCTTGGTATAACTCGGCCCATTTAAGTCGTTTCTTGATCAGAGAAGTAGTCAATTTTTGTTTATTGCAGGATTGTCGTGCATTTAAGTCGCATTCAAACAGCCGCCTCTTACAGTTCTTGAGGACATTTGTACTCCGTCAAAGACGGATCCAAACTTTGGTTGTAGCTTTCTTTCGTTCACTTTTTCCCTTCCTCTGAGGTGAGGTTCGCATTTCTTCCATTAACTTCACAAATCTATTAGCATACGCTTACTCCTACAAAATGACTAATTTCGGTTTGGATTGTAGTAACACATCAACTCTGGCACGTTTTCGTGAAGACTCATCTTCCCAGGCCCACCTTCGCGCTTCCACGGACTCTCGTACTGTGAGCAACTCAGATACCCGCCACCCACCCCAGGCGCCCACAGTTGGGGGCGGATTTGGAATGTGGCCTACATCTGGAAGGTGGATTGACAAATTGCATGGCACACAGACACAAGTGTCGAGAGAACAAAATTACGACACCCAAAGACGCCTCCAAGAAAACATAAAAATATTGCTCAAATGTCATGGTTGTCATTGCAGTGGGTATGTGTGTATAATATATGTAAACACATATTATACACACATTATATACACATTATACACAATATGTGTGTTTTGTAACATATATTGACTTAAATGAATATTTCAATCGACGGCTGCATTTCCGAATGTGCACACAACACATTATAGAAATATAACGATTTTTCCCTTGTCCAACTAGTACGCTGTTACCCTTAAAATTACGATGTAGACAATAAGGAATGATTTTGCTAATAATTTGTTCACGTCTGTAGATTCTTCTCTAGAATTCGATCTCTCCCCATAATTCTGCATTGTTCTCTGTGTCTGTCATAATGCAATCTTGACACCCTTCAATGCCTCGTGCACTGTTGGAACACCATACCACTCGCCGACGGCCCTTTTACTCGCGTAATAACATACGAGATGCTTTCGGTCGCGGGTTGGCGCAAACGACTAATGAAACTGATCGCTTTTCCGCGCGGCTCGGTGGATATCATCAGGGTGTAGCTGTCGTCAACGTAGAACTCCGCGCGCTTTGTCCCGCGGAATATCAAGTCACACCAAGCTTGAAATTGAAGCAAGCAAGCAATCACGCGTCGTCGCCGCCAGTTGTAGCCCACGCAGGACACGACATTTGTATCAGCAGTGGAACTGGGTGGTATAAAGTCATCAGTTAGGTCCCCATTCCGGTTCTGATACCTTCACCTCTGGGGAGACTTCTTAGATTATGACCTTTGGCCGACGATATTTTTACAAGCTGCTTTGTGTTGGAATATATGGCTCCGAAGTGATATATTCTTGTCCAGGGAGGAATTAATTGCCAGGACGTTGTATTTCCTACGTTCACTATAGCTGAGGTTCAGGTTCACTATAAACGAACATTCTTATGCTTATATGTAATGTAAGTGAAACGAGATCAGTGAGTAAAGTTCACTGTAACCAATGGATCACTATCTCCAAGTTCACTAAAACCAGAGTCGACTGTATTTTCTCAAAGTTCATGATCGTTGATTAGATTTTTATTAGATTAACTGGGTTTAAAGTTATGACTAATTCCACGGTCGGAATGAGTCCACTTGTATTTGCTCTGTAGAAAGCCAAAGACAACTCAAATAGGTAGGTCTAACACAGAGCCATTACTAGATTCAAAATTACATTATTTATTTCAGATATCTGTAAAGCCTCCTTGCTGTCTATACGTACTGATGTGTGCTATACGTACTTTATATTGATTGGTATAACTTGCTGCCTATACGTACTTTATATTGATTTGGTATAACTTGGTGACTAATGAACAACACCTATCTTAGCCCTTCTTGGGCATTGAGCGTAAATACAGTGCGCCAGGAAAGTCTCTCCGCAGTAAACCCAATCAAGGCCTCCTATTAAAAACTGCATTTATGTTGGTAGCAATCAGATCACTGGGAAACAAGTGAAGGGGACAACCCTTCTAGCATCTATTATGATTGTGGTGAGTACACAATTGACGTTTTCAAGCCGCAGCTCGTACTGCAACATAATGTCTGTTGCACACAGCAAGGTGCAGCTAAGGAGAGACTTTCCTTGCGCTCTGTATTTCTGGAGTTAAATTTTTGTCTTTTTGTCTCATCACGTCGCAGTCCGTCAATGTCTTTTGTCGCTTCGGCCAGGGGCTTGGCGCCGTTATTGTGAGAATTCAATTATGAATATTGATTTACGTAACGTTGTTTCGAATGATATGCATATTCTTTGTCAATGTTGGCTTCTCGCAGTAAACATGAAACCTTAGTTGATGTGCTACCTGATAAATAATCGTCAGATTCCTGCTCCCGAATTTTCCGCACGCCTGTGAATATTCTCCTAAGAGTATATACATGAGATTCGAACATATTTCAGTCAAAATAAAATATCCTTTCATGCCCCCAAATGCCAACAAAAATTTTGAAATATGGGATGACTTGCCAGTCCTGTTAAAACACGATTCTGAAAATAAATATTGCATTATTACTGTATTTTTCTTAACGTCTTTAGTTACGCTATCGGAAAGGGGCGCTCACTGATTATTGCCACCCGTTGTTTCAAAAGGGTGACATTGCTTCAATTGATTTCTCCGCGGTAATCCGTCGATTATGCTAGCAAGAAAAGTGCAAGCAATAAACATTCGTAGTTACTTCAGAGCAGAACCAAGAAGTAAGTAACGATTTGGGAAGAATTCCAAATCTTATAAGGCGGAATTTCTCTGGAGAATACTAGTTTTGTTTCAGCTGTGAATTTGAGGACTTCGTATAGTCAGGAGGTGGAAAACAGCCCTCTCATCAGACCATTCGCCTCTTTTGTACATGTTTCATACACAAATTGATCCATTGTTTTAATTTTTGCCTGAATAATACGTAAAGCTAAGACAAATTTCAAAAGTCAATTTTTAGTGTCTATAGGTTATCACCAGAAAACTATCGAAATTGGATAGTAGGAGCATGCGGGAATATCGTTAAATCACGATGCCAGGATGTGACGGAAAATTTATTTAGAAACTGCATTTCGTTGTACTGAGAGTGCAAACTCCTCAACGTATGTTTGTACAACGCGTAATCAACTGGTGCTGCAACAACACATACTTTCTCTATTGTTTGTATCTGTTAGGTAATATTATAATCACATGAACACGTGCAAAAATTTTGTACATTTGAACTCAATTGTACATTTTTCGTGGCCAGCGGCGAGTTAAAAACATATAATTGATATCTCATGTCTCATGCGTGAATTCCCAACGCGCAAAAATATATGCCCAAACAGGACTTGAATTCAAGTCTTGTTCACAGTTCTACGTGCTAACCATTACGCCAGGAGTGTTAGCTCTTTGGTCAGTCACAATCTTAGCGTTAGTATTGAAAGTTCAATATTTGCAATTATGTTGAAGGTTCAATTTTTGCAATTTTCAAAATGCCAGAAATGGCAATGAAAGTTAGAACTCTACCACATTGATACGCGTATTCGAGAAAAAAAATTAAAGAATAAATTTCGAGACTTTTCCAGAATTTTGAAGTCCTAGA